>CAJNOQ010007454.1:0-12270 GCA_905250885.1 Didymodactylos carnosus
TACCGTATTTTCCCTAATGTGACTGAGTCAGTCGTTTCATCCACAAAAATCTTTGCTAAAACGACTGAATCAGTCATTTGAACCGTCTTATTTAGCCATTCAGTCACTTCACTTTTCTGACAGTGTATGTCAGGAAAAAAGTAGCCATTAATAAAGCTGAAGAACTCTAAACTAGTAATAAAGTTAAGTTTTTGAACATTTTCTTCTTCTATCATAAATGGAAGAGGACGGATAAAGGGGGCTGTCAAGCACATCAGTCTTGTTGTAAAAACATAAGCGTACAATGAAACACAGTGCTTCCATCTACAGAAAAGTAGAAACAACCAATCACGTTTCCATTGAGTCATGTGCTGTTTTTATATTTGTAAATTTTTCTCTTCATATCTTATTGTATTACAATCTCTTTTTTGTTATAACTTCCTCTCGTATTTTTTGGCTGTTCGCCAAATTGGAAAAATAGTATATATTATCCGTATTACTTGAGTAAGTATGTATGTTTTATGCAGAATACTTTTTACATGTAGTATTTACTTTAAGACTGGTTTGCGCTACTAAAGAGAATTATTATACTTTACCGTTCGTCTTCCATAACCCATTTTGTACGGGACTGATTCCTACTACTTTGATCTTCTATATCTTGCGAACATTCCTGATATCAAGTCTTTATCATATATGTTCGTTTCAATTTCATCTTGGTCAAGTAGTATATTAGAGAAACTTTTTATTAGTTTATTGTATTAAATAGAATGATTTAAACGTTTGTTATCCTAGTCACGCGAGTGAAAAGACTAACGAAATCCTTTGTGTAATTAAAAGATCTATTTTTAGAAGTCTCAATAATAAGAGTTGTCCTAAGTGATTGAAATTAGATGGCCTTACGATTCGAACATTTTAAAAGATAAACTAACACTTTGCTTCATAGGCATTTTCAATGTCTCATTTCTTAAAGAGCAATTAAAAAGAAAAAATAGGTCATTTTGGCAAAAATAAAGATTCAGTATTATTGGCAAAACGCCAAAATCTTCTAGTAGAAGTTCGATGAAGCCAATTTAATCTTTGTCCAACTCCATCTATTCCTTAAACGAATATTTTTATCACATTGTATTTTATTTATTTATTTTAAATAAAATTTTGAGTAACACAAGTTCACTTTTTCACTCTATCTATTTTTTTAAAATAGTTTTAGGACTTTTTTTGTCACACAATGTATACTTACAAACAAACGTTTTTTACAATGATAAAAAAGCAACATATTTGTCTTCGGTAGATATTGCTAAGTATGGACACAAAATAGATGATGCCAATTAGTTTTAGTTAAAAGTATGATAGGAAACAAAAAGAATTATTTCGTTCTAATTTAAAGTTTAGAATCTGTAAAATAAAGATACTTCTCTTTTTCTTTTGTATAGTATAGTGCACTTTTAGCGAAGTACATTCACTTCTTTAATTATTTGAAACGACCATTTGTAGTAGAAGTGATTAATGACTATAATTTTTTACATTCAAAAATTATGTGATCATGTAAGAAAATAATAGCAAGAAATATCACGTAGTTAAATAAAAGTTAACTTTTTTCTGTGCTTGTTTTCATTCTTACAAAATTAAAAGTTTCCTAATTATTATTATTATTATTTTTTTTGAACTGGTATTGTTTCACTTGTCTTCTTGTATATATATTCTTGACTTCTTCCTTATCAAGGTTGTTTCTTAAGCAAATATAAATGTAACATTTTCAGTTTTGAGAACGTTGACTTTGCACAGGTGGTAATTTGTCTATTATAGTAATGCTAAAAAGGTATTTAGTATCGAAAGAAAAATTGTTTGAAGCCACATCTGTTATTTCTTAAGTAAGCGTAGAGATGAACAAGTTCAAATTTGAAGTTTTTTGTGACCAATTTGAATTTGTAGATTCTTTTTATCAAGTCCGTTCGAAGTCTAAAGAGTTAAAATCTTTTACATTTAACAATGGAATGAGTATAATTTGATACCTAAATGATTAATCTTTTTTTGTCAAAGATGTATTAATGTATCGTTGCTCATTCTATATAATTATGACATGCTGTAGAGTGCAGAAACTACTATTAAGAACTTGGACTCGATTTTGAAAATGATCGGACTTGTCCACCTCTTAATAATCGTACATGAATTAACTACTAATAGTGATATGCTTCAATTCTTTTGCGATATTTTTTACATATTAAACTAAACAATAGACTCATCTATTTTCTATTAATCCTTTGAGTCAATCTCATTGATCACATTAGTTGTTAACGAATGAATGAATGAAAGAATGAATGAATAAAAAAATATCAGCTGTGTATTTAAAAAAATATAAATATTTATTATTTTCTTTACAAATTTTTTTGTATAGAATCATCTTCTATAGAATGTCTTTGCTTTGCATACAGAAACTAATTCTTTGTAAAAAAGATCATAGTATATCGCTCGTAATTAATGTTGTACAAATTTTATTTAATCCTATTAATCTATCTGGAAACTATTTTGAATTACAAAAATTTTATCAGGTATGAATGAAAAGATAATTTTTAGACTAGATTCATTATTGTTTAGAAAATTTTCACTATCATCTTATTTTTGAATAAATTTACTCTTTATGCTACATATGTAGTTATTAGCTCAATTTGAATAGAATTTTGAATAAAGTTTACTGAATAGTGTAATATTTGACTTTTAACATACTAAGTAATGAGTATATTTAGTTTTCTTAAATCCAGAGTTTGTGGTTTTAGTGAGCATAAAATGACTAAAGCACACACACCTCTATACTTTTGTTTTATTTGACCCTATGACGATTGTTTTGTGATATGTAGTCATTATCATCATAAAAATATTCGAATACCGTATGATACTGTGCGTATACTGTGCAGAATGGCGATGGGTGCATCTTTTTGAATGACATATAGAAATATGTGAACATATACAAAGACAAACAAATTCTTTTACATTCATCCATGCGTCTTCTAGTAGAGAACACAAAAAAAAAATGTAAACTGTTTGGGAATATTCGAGCATTATATTATCCACTTCTTGTTTTTGTATTAATATATAGATAGATCATTTTCTCTTCCTTGTATGTATATATCTCTATTATATGTACCTTCTTCTTTAGTGTTTTTGTTTTTTTATTTTTTTTCTTAATACAAACCAAATAAATGATGCAACAAATCGTAAGCACATTAGTACACAAAAAAATAGTAGAAATATAAAAAAAAACAACAAGAAGATTTGACTATAATATAGCCGTCTTCTACAATAATAAAGTGAACATATCGTAATACTATTCGATAGGTAGAATAAAAACGTTGAGCAGTTGTTTATACATGAGTCATGAACAAAACATTTTGTTAATTCCTTTAAAAATCCACATTTTTTTCTCTTTTATTTGTCTTAAAAATAATAAATACTCTTAATGTTCTCTTTACTTTAGTTTATTCATGCTTGGTCAGTCAGATGTAAAGTTTGATCCTTTCGATATGTTCAAATCAATAAAAACATAAGTTTTATTCTGTTTGACAAAATAGAAAACGGACTCTTTTGTTATTGTTTTCGTTTGAATGTCATCATAAGGGTTTATTTTTTGTTTTCTTTTCTTTTTAATTCATTTTTTTTCATTCACTGCTTGAGTTTTTTTTACTGAACAGGTGATACTTTTGTTTTTCTTCGTTCTGAAGTACTCAACATTTCGTAATAACAAAAAGTAACAGGAAACAAAAATAGTAAAAACTTTTTTATCCTACCCCCATCCATTTCAAAGTTCATCTCATAGAATTCATAAGATGGATCATTTAATAAAAAGTATTAGAACTAAATATCTAAAAAAAATTTTTAATTGATCAGATGATAGAATGAATATAGTCACCATCTACATGATAATGTTGTGTGATTTTTGTTTTGCGGATCTAATTAAATTGTAACTATATGATAATCGTCTAATAATAGTCTTAATAAGTATGAGAAAAGAAAAGAGTGTCCTCATAGATTCTTCATCTACTCATGTTTTATTTTTTATGTTTTTTTTTTGTCTTTATTCTATTGGCATTATTTCAACAATAAGAAAAAAAACCTCACGGCAAATAAGCTCTTTTGAACCATGACGTCAATAATGTCATCTTCAACATATTCTAATGAGAACGGTGAATGAAGAGACTAATGTAGGCGTATTAAAAAAGAAATAGAATAATAATACATATATGACAAGTTAATTATTATAATAGGACAATTTGTTTCTTGTTTGTTGTTATAAAAAGTTATTAAGAGAAGATATTTTTTTCTATACAATATGAAATTTTTACCATTAATATTTATTTAATTATTAAATCTCTTTTTCTATGATTATCATTTTTTGTTTCCATTAGTCTCAGATAATCGACCAAATAAGATAAGAATATTGAATTTTATTTTTAGAATATGATTCAACAAACACAATTTAATTCATCTGATGGATGTTTTAATCAATCGTCTCAAATACGTCCATTTGATTCAGGTCAGTTTGGAGAGTTGCATTAACCGATTCATTCTTTGAAATGTGATAAAAGAAAGATATATACAACTAAAAATATTTTTTTTCTCTTTAGGCGTTCTCCATCCACGATGGGAACATCGTTCACCATTAACATCAAGCAATTACACAACATCACCAAATTCAAGTATCCACGCGGGAGATACTTCTCATTTTGCTTCTCTTCAACAGCAACAGCAACAACAGCAACAAATATCCTCTAATACTATACAATATCCATCTTCCTTGACGAAAAATTTTTGTGATGAAATTGATGATATTATGAAACATGACGATGTTCTTTTGATAAGTCCATCGCCATCATCATTAACAAATGTAATGTCACCGACGTCAACTGATCAGGATTTTGATCTCGATACATTTAATGACTATTTCGAACCACAACTACAATTTAATAAGCAGCATATACCATCTTATATTGAAGGATGTTCACAACATCGATCAGTTACAGATGCCGAAACAAATTCTCCTTCTCAATCATTGCATCTATTTTCTATTTGTCCACCAATACTCTCTCCGCCATCCTCTACATCATCATCATTTTTACAATTATCGAACACTCAACCTGTTGATGTTATACATCCAACAGTAAATTCAAACTGTATAATAACGCTAAATAATTTGTCGAATAGTAACAGTACACCATCACATCCGTCTTCATCACTTGGAATAAGTCCAAAATTTATCGATTTAAGTTTAAATTGTACTTTTCCTGATAAATCATCGCAACAACAACAACAACAACAACGCATTCTAAGAAAGACAGCAAAAAGTTTTTATAAACCATCCCAATATCAATACTCATCATTGACAAAGTCTCAAACTCAACAATTATTAGGTACATCGTACCCATTTGAAGTACAACAAGAATTCATGCCAGAAGATAATCAAAGTCATCGATTTCGTTCAGCAAGTATGAATGAAGGCGGAACATCTAAGACATTCAACACATTACCGCTGCTCGAAAAGAAGTCAAATGATAATGCAACAACTCCAGGTACGATATTTCTAGAATATAAGCAATATGAAAAGAGTTGAGATCATTTTAATTTCACCAAATCATTTTTTTATGCTCGCCATTCGCAGTTGCTAGTGTGGATCACTTTTACTCTATCGTTAGATAATAAAGTAAAGTAAAAATGTGGTAGTATGGTCTATTGAATCGAGTTTCTAATCTTTATTCAGTCGATGATATTATGAAATTTTGAAAAAAGGTAGTTAAACGAACAAATGGAAGAATATGAGTTTAAATATCCATTTTTTTTAGATCAATGCGGTTTGTTTGATACAATTCAATGTACTGATTTAAAAATTGAAAATCAAAGTGCACTGGATGAACAACACCAACAACAACAGATAAAATCGCCTACATCTTATATTTCTGTATCACCATTATCCTATTTAAGTAGAACATCAACAACAAATGGTTCGTCGTCCTCAATTAGCAACGAATCCAACGTGACCAACAATAACAACAACAGCAATAATAACAACAACAACAATAACAACAACCACTGGTCATTTCCTTTACGAGCGGTATCAAATTCGTTTTCTGGAGTACAACCACAACAACAGCAACAGAATACAAATCTGTCATCATCATATGGTGGATTCTCTTCCACACAATCATTTATGAAAAATTTTAGTCCACATGCTACAACCCTAAAATCTCCCATACGTCGTCATTCACGTTCATCAATTTCAAAAACAAACAATCTACCAGAAATAATAAATTTTCATCAAACAAATTGTACATTATATTCATTAAATAATAATCTCACAACAAACACAACAAATAGTACTATAATACCAACTTTAAATAATATTGAACGAAAAGAACGACCATCATTATCATTTTCAACTTTTACAAGCAAAGGACAAGATGAAATAAAAGGTTTGTAAATAATTAATTTTTTCTTCACAAAAGTGAGAAGTAATTGGCTTATTACTATTTGATCTTTCATCAAGGCAAAAAAAGAATACTAATTCTGTTAGTATAATTATTATTTCAGACGATTCTTCAAGTCCACCATGTATAAATGATCTTCAGAGTGAATCAGATTTATGGTCGGATATGGAAAATGATTATTGTAGGTGTATGTTAACAAATATATGGAATTTTTTTTTTATTAATATTTTCTTTTTAGTACGTGACGAAGATGGCGAAGATAATGATCCTGAACATATTGATAATTCAAATAACTTTTGCATGACAGAGACAAATAAAGTAGAAGCAACTTCACCAGTAGCGATGAATACTAGTTCTTCAACAACTGGATTAGAAACATCGAATGGAAATCAATCGTCGTCATTTTGGCAGTATAATGTACAAGCTAAAGGACCCAAGACAAAACGGGTACTATATTTGAAAGAACGTGATCCACATTTGTATCGTGAGTTTTCAGATCCTGTTTATCAAATAAAATTAGCACAAACGAAAGGTATATATATATGATATGATTATATTAAAATTGAACAGTTTTTATTTGAAAAAATTTATTTAAATAGGAAATACATTGAATAAATTACGAAAAGGTGATGGAAATGATGTGACGCCAAACCCAGTGAAATTATACCAACTTGGTAAACAAATACAAGATCTTTCTGGTGGTGGCGTTACAACATCATCTTGTTTAAATGGTTTATATTTGCTTGATAATAGCATGATTGATACAAGTGCTATTACAGCACAACCAAATGATTCACTGGAAGTTAAAAAAGAAAAAAACAAAATAGCCAGCAGGTAATCTCAATATTTTTAACTACTATATTACATGTTTATTTTCTTATTTTTTCTTTTAAAGAGCATGCCGTTTACGGAAAAAAGCACAACATGAAGCAAACAAATTAAAATTGCATGGACTAAATGAAGAACATAGTAAGTGGCCTCTTAAACAGTTTGTTTTTTAACCTTATTCATAACCCTGTTTATTAAGAAAAGATACAACAAACTTGACTTAGCGAGCAGACCAAGGTCTATAGTGCAGAGTCAACTAAACAATCTAACGAAGAACTAAGACAAATACATATATGTTGTGCTCTAGACTGCAGCAGTGATCAGTAAGAAAGAAATGTTTTATCAGTCATTCACAGCAAAAACGAGCTGATTGAATGATATATCGGTAACAGTTTTGACAATAATCTTGATTTCTTGAGGTGTTAGAGAAATTTCCAGAAATAAAGTTTTTAAATCAAAAGAAAGATGAGTTAAATCCGATTGAAATACAGAACGTAGAGCTAATCTTGCAGTATCGCACAAAGGACACTCCAAGAAATAGTGAGAAAGGCTCTCTTCTGTCACGTTGTCACACGAGCAGAAGGGATCAGAAACAAACTTAAGAAGATACAAGTCTTTCCGCAGCTGTGAGAAATCGACTCTGCATCTGCAAAAGCTAATATCTGCATCTGTGTTATAAATAAAAAGTATCTTCGGTATTTTCGGTGGTGATAATATGCGAGTCATAAATTTTTTTATGCGAAACGTCAACCGTATCTCCAGTGGTAGCTCATTATAATCCCTAGCAGTACGATAAATCATCGAGTCATATAACATATTCAAGCGGCAGCGTGGAGAAGGAAGAAGCATTTTTTCACGACTTCGAAGTGAGTAAGAAAAAGCGGTAGGTGGATCTGGGCGTGAAGGCAATAGTGTCTTCATAAAAGAATGAATGTTTTTTCAGTTATTATTTTTTGAAACAGAACTAGTCTGTGTCGCTTAAAAACTTCTCGCACGGGTTCCCAATTTAAATCTCTAAGAACTCTCTCCTTAGAAGTGTACATCATTGCACCTGACACCGCACGAGCTGCCTTATACTGAGCTGATTCTAGTTTGTCAAGATTTTTGTCTGTCGTATTTCCATATATGGCTGACGCATAAGTAAACAAATTTAAAACAAAAGACTTATAGACTAAGTCTAATGACTGTCTGGACAACGCATGTTTATGGAGCTTTAAAAGACCAGTTAAACGATTCACTTTACTTAACACATAATGAACGTGTGCTGTCCGGTCAAGATTAGACTTTAGAACCAAGTCTAGCGTTTTACATTTGAATGAAAATGAGAAAAAGATGTCAGAACATCTCTTTACCACTTCTTTTCTCATGTGTTGTTCTTTTGCTACTTGTAAGGAGCTGATTTCGATCAGCATTAAAGTCAATTTTCTATCTGAAACTCTTAGACATATTCGGAAAAAAAGTTATCTTAAGAAACTTTTTGAATCAGTATGATATAGATGACTAATGTCAGTAAACATAACTATATAAATTAAGTTTTCTGGATAAATAAAAAAATGTACTAGTGAAAAATTTGAAGAAAGCTTAATAATAGTGACAGTGCCTTCTATATCGTCTTGACATTGTTAAATTGATTAGATTTTTCATAGACTTTCTATCTGAAATTAATTAACGGAAAAGGTGACTATCATACCGATTAGAATTAAAAAAATATTCATCTATGAAATTACACATCAATCGACAAAAAAAGATTCCTGAAGCTAAGGTTGACAATTTGTTACATTTTAATAAAGAGTTTTTTTCTGTATCTGTACGGAATTTGTACATTAATTCTAACCAGAAACTCACTACGTAGATAATAAGAATGAGATAAATGACTGGTCTTTTAGAGACAAATTCTTTTTGTTTTTTGAAAAATATATTGAATTTTGCTTTCGATTGAACGGAAAAGGGTTTTTTTTACTCACTAAAATTTAATAAAACATTTTTAAATTTTTTTCTTCTAGAAGCATTGATTGACGTTATATCATCGATGAAATTAATTATTTTAAAATATTTGAAAGATGATCAGTTGTCATCACCCTCATCAAATCTTCAATTGGAATCAATACTCGATCAACTTTTGACAACAAAATATCGTAAGTAACATAGTCTTCAAACCAATATGTGGTAACAAAAAACAACAACTTTTCTATATTTTATTAGATATGCCTGTTGCTGGAAATACCGATGGTTTCGTTCATTTGATTATAAAAGATGTGGAATCTGTCTTTACGTCTAAACGAAATAATCATAGTTAAAAAATACAAAAAAATGACTTATTGTGTATATTTGCAGTTATTTCTGAAAACTGGTAGAAAGTCTATTGAAAATGAATATTGATAAACTGTAACAGTATGAAAATAAACCGGTGAACCAAATAGAGCCATGAAATGAGTGAGTCCGGTGTTAATGATTTGTTGTGTATACACATTTTTGTTTTTTATTTACACTTTTGTATATAATATGCTGAGTTCAAATTGAAAATATCTTAGCGCATATTCTTTTCGATTGGTAAACTATTTTTCACTTCAAATTTTCGATCGAAATCGAAAGATTTTCTATTAGTAAAAACAAGTCTTCTTTTTACGTCTAAAAGATTTTTAATTGTTACGTGTTATTTTAAAAAACAATCATTTTCTTTTTTTATTTTGATAACTGTACATAGATGAAGTGCGCGAATCATGGTGTATGCGTGTTTGTTAGTTCGTTTCTATATTTTATTTTATTTTATTTTATTTTTTTTGTATTTTTTTGTATATATCTAAAGAATCAAACCCATAATTGTGTTACGTGTGTTTAACTGACATTTTGCTGTCTGACCAGTCTTTCAAGCAAACGTGTTATATTTCCTTTTTATGTGTGTCGCGGTCCTCTAAAAATAAGTAGACACCTAGATGAGTTGTTAGACAGTTTAGATTCTTCGTGTTATCATACATTATCTTTATTCTTGTATGTAAATGCGAAATTAAGGCCATGACTGTGGTAAAATTCTTTTTTTTTGTTTTCGGTGAACATCGGTTTTTTTTATATTTGTGTACGATTTTTCTGTATGATGATTTATTTTCGTTCAATACAACATCTTTTTACCGTTTACGGCATACATTAAGACGATAAAATACATTCGATATCACTCAAGTTCAAATTGTTAGAAAAAACAGGTTAACTCATTTTTAAACAAGAAGAAACACTCTTAAATTCAAAATTCTGGTGCGTGTTATTGTATCCGTCGTAAATTCACCACTGGTTGCACTCATCAGAGAAACTTTATGTTTGTATCTAGTTCTTCTATAAAAGTTCTGAAACATTTTCAAATATTGCATCATTAATGAACCGGAATAGAAAACGAAAATAACAAACAAGCAATTATTGGTATTTTCTAATTATCTCATATTTAATGATGAATTACAGTCATAAACATGTAATAAAATATTATTCAATGATTTTTTCAAGATGAATATTTGATGATATTTATTGAAGCGTATAAATATTCGAGGTGTTTAATGTTGTGTATTTTGAAAACAATATATTGCTAAACTCACAAAAAATATCTTTGTGGTTGTTTTTGTACTTCAGCAGTTATTTACATATAAAGAACAACAATCAATTATTAATGAAAAAGAATATTTAGTGTTGATAGAAAGTAGCAGCAACTATTGTGTATGTTCAACTGTTACTTGACTAAACTATGTAAATGAAAAAATAGTCTGTTCTGTTGCTGAATCAACCTTATCGTAAACGGGCGAGGACGATAATTTACTGGATTGTGGCTCTATACTTGAAGCTGATGTTAGTAGTTTAACTAAAGCATCATTAGAGTTTTCTTTTGCAACTATTAACGGCGTAGAGCCCTCTTCGTTTGCAATATTGACATCAGCACCACGAGCGATTAGACTCTTGATACATTCAATATTTTCACCATAACCAGCAGCTGCATGATGGAGTGCGGTATTGCCTTGAAAATCAACTTGATTTGGCTGTGCACCAGCATCAAGAAGAACATTAACGATACTATCGAATCCCATTGTACTTGCTAACATTAATGCTGTCATACCTGTGTCTTCATTTGGTTGATCGACATCCACTCCTTTATCGCATAATTTTTTCACCAAAGTTTCGTTTGAATATCTTATTGCACATAGAAATGGCGTTTCGCAAAACGATGGTGTTTGTGTGGCATCTAAACGATTTAGATTGTCTGCTTGGTAATGTACAATACGATTAGGATCGCTTCCCGCTTCCAGAAGAATGTCAGCTAATAAATGTGTTGTACTACTTTCTTCTTGACGAAGTTTTGCCAAAATTACAAGTGGATGATTATGATCAAATCCATTGGCCAGATTTGGATCGGATCCAAGAGCTAACAATGTTTTGACAATCTCAACTTCGCCAAGTAAAACTGCCAAACCTAGAAAAAATATTTTAGTATAAACATGCGTATAATAATTACTCAAATAAAAGAATAAAACAAAATTATTACCTAGAGCTGTATTCCCATCGGCATCAATTGTTTGATACAATAAACGTGGACGTTTTTCGGCTAATGCGCGAATAATTTCAACATTACCATCAAATATGGCTTCTCTGAATGCTTTGACGCGCACGGGAAATAGGTATGATGTAACCAATTTGGTAGAATGAAATGCTAATCGCCAACTCATATTGACAACGTTCTTCTGTAGGTATCCTTATTAAAAATATAAATACGATTTATCCAAAGTAAAGATTGATTTTTTTTAGCATTGAACTACATGTATGTTTTTAGATCGTATCTCAATTAAAAAGTTAAGTCAAAAAATCGTTCCAGTAATAAAACTTAGGTATTTATATTACAATGACGGCCAAAATTGAGCATTCACCTTTATTTTTAAGTTTTCTTCTCGGCCATAATAGCTAGAACAAATGTGAAAAAAGATTTGAACAACTGAAAGAGTTTATAATCACATGAGATGTATAT
>CAJNOQ010007455.1:0-12269 GCA_905250885.1 Didymodactylos carnosus
TAAAATTCCCCGTTGCAACTAAGTTAACTTAAGATGATCTCAGCCATTTTTGCTGTATTGACCATAATTACCCCAACGGTACACGTTGACTGACCATAATTACCCCATTTGGGGTAATTATGGTCAATCGAAAGGTGCTCTCTGGAAATTGATTAGTACTAATTAACGCTAATGAATTTTAAGAAAATTTTTACATCAATTGATAGCCAGGAGTCACCTCTATTTACCTGTAAAATATCGCTGTTCTCCGATAAAAATTGAGCGAACTACAGGAGAAATACGACGAAATTTTGAGGAGCTGACCATAATTACCCCAAGGCACTCTAGATGATGATTGTTTATATGAATAAATCTTTCTATGTTTATTGGTTCGTTCTTTTTTTCTCGATTATTTTATGGTTCTTCCATCTATAAAGGACATCCAGAAACAAAAAGAGAAAGGAGGATTTATTAATATGTAAAAATGCATGAATAAGTTGTATCGGTCTATGATCACAGAAACAGTGACTGTTTTTTCGTTTCTATTGATCTTCTATCTGAAGCAGTGTTAAAAACAATCGTTTATAGAGACAGCAACAAAGAAAGGTAAGTCACAAAATACTACCTTTAGACCATTGAACACCAGGTAACTTCATGAGCTTTATCCGATCATGGCAAAACAACGAAATGAGGAAGAACCTGCTCGATCTCTAAAACTGAGTTTTCACAAGTTTTTTGGGTTTGCTCCCTGTACGAATACGTATTCGCTAAAATAGATTAACTAGATAAAATGTTTTAAGGTACCCTCTATAAGGGAAAAAGTAATGTGACTCCGTCGAGACTTGAACTCCTCAGATTTATTGTGTTGATGCTCTAACCAAACAAGTCACAGTTGTCATATCCTCTGGTGTATTTCGTAGAACCTCTCTGGCGGCGAAAGCATTAAAAGCTGAAGGCTTGAGATTTTCAACACAGATGTAAAACACTTTAGTGCAGCTTTAATAGCATCGGAGACTCGAATGCTCTTCTGAAAACTCAAATTTCAACCTACCCTTGTACAGGCCCCCATGGTTTTCTTCTGATTGTAAATTCCAAAATGTAGTCGATTCACAAATAGGTATACACTGGTGTGGGTTAAAAATCCCACACATTTTTTGCTTAAGGTTGATCTAAAGAGTTAGCGCATAACATCTATTTACTAATGGCAAAGAAACATCTGATTTTAACTGTACTGGTTTCGGTCAACCAACAATCAAAAAACTAAAACCGCTAAAACCAGAAAAAAACACACACAAATCTACATCTTGACTTAACGAACGAATTTAATTTTTAATTTATTTGCCATATATATATTTTATGTTTCATCGTCTTATCATCTATGTTATGTTCTGCGATTTCTTAAGTTACGTATAGGCATATGTCGATTATGAATGTGATCATGTGGAAAATAAATATGCTTTAACCATTCTTTTATTGAATAGCATGTTCGTTAATATTACAACTTTGCTTTGATGATCATTAATATTACAACTTCTTCTTTCTCAACTATCTCTTTCTATTCCACTTGCTTTTCTAGTAGTTCTGTTCTTATGTTTAAAAATTTTAGTTTAGATTAGAGCTGCGAAGAATAGTGATTTTCTTTTCGTATTCACGTTATATATAGTGTGTGCTCACGTTGCAATGTACGGTACATATATGTAACATACATTAAGACTGTTGTCTGTGTAGAGTGATGTCACGTTTGTTTCTTTTCCTTACAACGTTCGTACACACTAAGGAAACGAAACAAACGTGACATCACTCTACACAGACAACAGTCTTAGGCAACGTTTCAAAATGTAATCCGGTCGGTCGGTTCCTCTATTCCGCTGTTCCCCTATTCCTCAATTCTGCTATTCCTCTATTCCCCTCTTATTCTTCTGTCATTCCTCTATTCCGCACTTCCTCTCTTTCCCAATTATTCCTCTATTATAGAATTTAAATTCTAATTTATTTTATTTTATTTTGTAGTTCGGTGATAATAAAAAAAGCCTTCTTCGATGGCAGACCTCTGCGCGGATCATTTTTCGAGTTTTGATTTTTCGATTTATGTGCATTGCAGAAGCCTGAGTGACACATCATTTTACTCAGAATTTGATGCTCTATCGAACTGCATATTTAAAAGGATTTCAAAGGATTTTTAGAAAACCTGCTACTCAAAAACCGCCTTTTGAAAAAAACGTAGTTTTGTTTTCATCAAACTGGCCTCATTCGATAGAGCATTCACAGCTGTATATTGTATGGAAGTTTCGCATTGGCATTTGTTTTCGTTCGAGGCCGAAAAATTCCGAACTGTAATACAAGGCATTTCGAGCTTTTTGGCTTGGAATGGGATTTTCAGAATGAAAATCAGCCCTTTCAACTTTTTAAACAACATATTCTGAAAGTTCACATATTCTCGATTATATTTAGCTGGTTTATGTGGCACAGCAGGCAATTTTGGCTAGAGCAGGCGCACATGTGCTATTAATTTAATAATAACTTTTGATAGAAAAGAGCTAGAGAGCTCCGGTTTTCGCCATTCAAAAGAAGAGACTTGAAGGCATGTTTTCATGACTCACTTTGTTTTCAGAAGAGTTTTCTGAAACAGGTTTTCTAGGAGGTCTTTGGAAAACTAGACCGTCTGTAAAAATTCTTCAATAGAATTGTATTACTTTTTTTCCAGGGACTAACAGCCCGGGATGTTCTCTTCAAAATGGGAGTGAATTAAGATCTTGATTTTCCGCGGTTCCTGCGTTGTGTCGGATTTCCTACGAGTCACAGGACTGATATCCGGTGATTATTAGTAGCCTTGAGAACGGGTGGAGTATAGGTAATCAATCATGCTGAGCCTTGTGGCAATTTTTTGTTTTTCGAAAAAGTTCTAAAAATCTATCGTAAAGCGAGTTTTACGAAACTTTGCGTTTTCAGACTGTTTTCACCTAATATTAAAAAGTTCACTATTCACTCAATAAACATCAGAACGAGTTCAAAATTTCAGAATGTAGTGTATTTTAGCTGTTCTATATCCTGTTTAGAGGAGATCTCAAAAAACATTTTTATAAAACCATAGGGTTTTCCAAAAGGTTTTCTGTAAAACCCAATAATAAAAATATGCTTTTTCTGATTTCTCGATCGTATAATCACGTTTAGCGCAGGAAATTAACCATATTCTCAAATTTCGTTAATTTGCGCTATGGTCAATGGTAGAGCAGACACAGGAATATTTGGCGAAAGGTTGAGCTCGATTGAACTTTAGCTGTTTGTAGCGTTTACAAAATACAGAATGATACATTTTTTATACTCAATTTTAGACCAGTACATAGTAGATTATTTAGTAGCAATTTGAGTTCAATCTAAACGATCTTTTCATTAAGATGGAGCTCATTAGTTTTTCAAATTAAACTATTCCAATAAGTTGGCCAAAAAATTAACTTTATCTGAGGATAGCGATTTTTGAACAAATTTCTTACTATGTATTCTTCCAACGTTGAATTTAATTTCTGAAAATGTTATTTCAGGACAAGATAGATCAACGACAGAAGTAATTATTCTAATGCTAGACTTTGGAAAATAACACTTTCGTTTTATGTCGGCCTGGTTGTCCGCTGTATGAGACTTCCAAACCATGTACTAGAGTGCTAGTACGACATTAATTCAATTAAGTCACGATCACCGTCTGTAAGTGGAACTCAATTTTCTTGGTGAAGACTGTTTTTTCCAGATGTTTGACGTTATATTTGTAATCAGCATGAAATTCTGCATCAGACAATATGTGTTTCAAAAATTCTGACAAAAGAAATTATCGATATTCCAAGAGGATCATAAAGGCAAAACATTTTCGAAAAAATCAAAAGTCAATTCCCGAATGAATCAAATACGCCATTTTATTCAGAATTTCATGCTGCTTCTAAATATATAATTCTTTTTCAAAAATATTGGGGGACGCAAACTGAAGGGTAAGGAAATTTTAAATGTAAAGTTTATATACGAGGGTTTTTGTGGTTTGCAGAGGATTTTTTGTCAGTAGCTATAAATTTTCGGAGTGAAATTATGATTGACCAAATTTCAATATAAATATGGTGTTTACAGCTACTGAATGAACTAGTAACAGATAGTGCATTATCGATCTGATGTTGTTAGACACAAGTTTTAAAAATTATTAGAATATATTGTTACATGTTCTATGTTATAGTCCAACAATTCAATAGGAAGTATTCACATTTTTGCTACGTAGAAGCAAAATTTTTGCTGCTGACAAGCTTTTTTCATGGCCATGACACTTTTAGTTTCTGACATGACCATACAAAAATATTTTGTTTTTCAATCAGATTTCATTCTTTCCATCTGAAACTCACGGGAAACCTTGGCTCAAACTTGTGGACTGTATAAAAAAGATTATTTTGCCTTGGAATTGGGTTAAGAGTGCACCGACGTCTAGCCTGATAAAGTCAAGTGCTCATAGATTATTCTGTAGTTTGACATAAACCACAATATATAAGAAATATTTTCATACATGCTACTTAATATAAACCTTTGAAATGAAAAGAAAACGAAAGGTTCAACAAAACTTTCCACTTTTCACTTACTCAACTTTTTCATGCTGAACGAACCGGAAATTGCTTTTCTCATCTCATATATGACCAATTGATTTGAAATTTTTACATAATACTCAGTACCAGCTAAAACTTTATTCCTAGTACATTTCAAGTGAAACGACTCTTCCACTGAAGACAACATTTCTTTTTACCGTATCCCGTAGAGACAAAATGAGTTACTAAAAAATAGAAAATGGAGAATCACAGAATAATCCACTTTTAACCCAGCTCCAAGGCAATACAATGCTTTTTTATGAACTTCTACAAGCACGACTGAAAATTTACCGTAAGTTTAATCTGATTGAAAAAAATATGTTCGAAGTGTCATGACAAAATATTTATGTCTGTTAAAAGGACAAGTGCCAAGACTTGAAATTTATAGTGTAGAGTCATAGCTATACAACAATATATGAAAAATGTTATTATTTCAAGTGGTTAAGAAAATAATGATTGAAAAGGGGCAAAAAGTAAACCTAACTTTTTCCTCAGACTATAGAAGAAAATGACCTGAAACTTTTTAGTTAGACTACATTTTTGTTGTAGTATGTTTATACAGAATATGAGGTCAAAAGACTTCAAAAATTCCCAGTTCCCGATGGACGGGACTTTTGGCGCATATCGTAGCGAGAAAAAAAGAAGAAACGAAAACAAAAGAATAATATTTTCATGTTGTCATGTTTAATAAATAGAAACATGTTGTTTAATATAAACAAAAATATTTACACACCATTAAAATAAAAAGTATTATTAATCGTATTCACAATATTCACAGTCATTGTATTGCACATTTTTATATAGAATCATATATTGTAATTTTGTTTATATGTCAAGGATAAGCTTGTTTAAATCTGTTCTGTATGCACAGTGAAATCAAACTCTTGACAAAATTGTTCAACTTCACGACATATTTTCGAATTTCCACTTACAAATACTGTTACGTGATCAGTTGCCTCTTTCTTTACTTTTGTAAAGATTTTCGACCAGTTTGCTCGTCCTTGATGTGTTTTTCTTGCTAACCTTGTGTACACATCTTCAGTACTGTACTGACTAACAACTTGAACGAAGATATCTGCTGGACTTGTCGGTTGTATGGGCGATGGACCTGTTAAGTAAAGCTGAATATCCAAAAAGTCAATGTTTTCAAATTCATTTAATTTTTGAAGGAACCACTCAAAGCTTTTCATATCTCGATTACTCCATATAAATAATAATTTTTTTATTTTACACCGTTGTTGTTGATGTTGTGCAACAAGACTTGAAAGAATTGACGCATAAGGTGTAATACCAATGCCAGCGCCAATCAGTACAACATATTCACCCTCATATGCATATCTTGCACAAGAACTATATGGCCCTTTGATCCAAGCCCGATTATCATCGAATTTAAGAAATGTCCACCAACTTCGCGCTTTTTGAGTCTCGGCAGTGAGAACTTCATGATTTACGTTGGCCACAGTATTGTCGATATCAAGTGTCTGGGTTGTATAACGCAGAATGTTTGCAGCGTTTAACTGTATTAGACTTTTACGTCTTGGTCTATTTTGTTGAATTAATTTG
This sequence comes from Didymodactylos carnosus, assembly GCA_905250885.1. Taxonomy (NCBI): domain Eukaryota; kingdom Metazoa; phylum Rotifera; class Eurotatoria; order Philodinida; family Philodinidae; genus Didymodactylos; species Didymodactylos carnosus. The sequence continues at coordinate 6,153 of CAJNOQ010007455.1, forward strand.
CTTTTAAAATATTTATATACTTTCTCTGTCCAACCACCAACGACACTGATATGTAATGTTATTGTGTCTTGTTGTTCAGGCGGACTCGTAATTGAAAAGGCGTGATATTGCCACATTTTTATATTAGGTATGTTCAATTGAATAAAATCACCAGCTTTGAAATTAAAATTTGTTGGTCGTGTAAGTGTCAAACAAATAACATTCTTTGTTGTTAACCCTAATGGTTCAATGACATCGACCGATATCACTTTTGTTCTAAAATATCCAAAAAACAAATAATAAATTTTTCCTATAACACAGAGTATTGCTGGACCAATGAACCATTTCCAAAAATTGTCACCATGAATAATGAGGATAATATAAAAGAGAACATATAACATGTGGGTATAGTAAAACCATTCAAAATGATGATACCGGATATATTTTATAGTAAAAACAATCATAATCAGTAGGATAAAAAATAAAACAAAACCAGTGCTTGGAGCAATACCCTGAACTATTACTCCTTCATTTGATTGTAATGTAAAAAAATACTGCCAGATTGTTATGTCTAAAATTATACAAGAAAAAAGATTTAATGATTCAGTTACTGACGTATCAGCAACATATCAGACAGTGTGAAAGCATATCCCAATCTGGATATATCTCCCGATCTGAGACATCCGAACCGGAATATAAACATATAGTCCAACCGGAATATTTTTTTTTCTATAACCCGATCGGGATATCTGCTTGTTTGTATGGGATATTGGAATTTCACTAAAAAAACTTTCATTAAAAGGAAGTTCATTAACATTTTTAATGAAATTCTTGTATCATCAAATACTCCAGGTCACAGCCATTTTGCAGGAGATATTTTAATGAAACTACCGGAACTTTCACAAAAAATGTCTTTAATGAAAGTTCCGATACTTTCATTAAAACAAAACGCTTTAATGGAAGTTTTTCTAACGAACGTCACCCAATCCTAATCGGAATATACTTTCCTCAGATAGAGCCGTAGTTTAAAACTGTCAAAAACTAATGTATCTTCGGAAAAAAGGTTTGATAGATCATTTATGTTTTTGTAGACATAAAATCTCATGTGTTTTATATCCCCATCGCGTCATAAAATCCAGTTTGCAATTATCATTAGCTTTTATCGGAAAAAAAGCTGCTTACAGCAAAACACATTGAATTACCAAGAAAACAAATTTGTTGTTGCGGTTTTTAACGCTCTTTTTAATGGCGAAGTATAAACTTTCCGATGGCGCCGAAGTTTTTCCACTAATGAACTTTAATGAAAAAAAATAGTATTTTATTTCCCGATCGAGATATAAGTCGTGCTTCTCTACTTAATTAGCTTTCGCTTCATCGCTTCTATTCTTTTGTTTAACTTTTCTCTGGTTTTGGAGGAAAAAAAAAAAAAGTAGAATTTTCACGGAATGTACAGAGATTACTTTTATTTTTCACGATCAAGAACGGTCTGACTCCGATCAAGAGTCTAATAAAAATAGAAACTTCAAGTCAGAGTTCGCATCTAGATTCATCGATTCATGCTTCGTATTGAGAAAAATAGAAACAATTGTACACATTTCTCACCATGTTTGATTGCATGCTTTACAATATGTGGTACTGCATGCATAACGGATAATACTCCAATAAGATGTCCAATAAATTTATGAACTTCTAAATGATCATCAACAGGAATCCATTGTCTCACTCGAACGGGAAAACTTCTTATAATTGATAATATTGGTTTTGATACCAGTAGTGGCATAACTGCACAATTAAAATTCAACAGAGTGCCAGCAATATGTGCAATAAAGTCGTACGGCACGGCTTGACGAGATAAATGATCCATCAATGTCCATAAAATAAGACCAATATAGATAAGACTGAATAAAATAATTGATGGAATTCGATGTAAATTATCATGCAAAAACTTCCACAAAGATCTTTTGCTTGTTTGTGGAGTTTGATGTGGTGGAGATGATGATGGTGGAGATGTTGATGCTGAAGATGTTGACGATGTAATAGAATATCGAAATAATTGTTTAAGGTCAAGTTTAGACATTGAACGGTGAAAACGTCCATAATCAATTGTATCTTGATCATTTTTAAATGGAAAACCTAGTCGAATTGTCTCAATCATACGAGAACGATTTTCTTCAGTATTCAATGGAATCGGGAGTTCCGCTAAAGTATGCTCAAAAAAGGCATCAACTTCCGATTTCGAAATACGATGATCTTGATTTGTATCAAATAAAAGAAACAGAATATAAATCCTCACAGATAAATTTGATTTCCATAGTATATGACATAGATGATGAACTTCATTACTTTGAATAGAATTATTCATGCTGAGATCAATGTCTAATACGACTTGAAATAAACGTTTAATAATGAATGGCGGTAATTGATAAATGAAAAGTAAACTGCCTTTTGTATAATTACCATTTGCATCACGTTTTGTGTTAGTAAGACGTTCATATTTTGTGAACCAGTTTGGTGAGAATACTTTACTGCGAAATCTTTTTAATTGTTTTTCATCAATAAGACGTTTATCAATGGTTGATATTAGCTGTTCATTTTCAATTCTAAATTAAAAAAAGTAAAATAAATAGACCTCGAAGAGAACGGCTAAAAAACCTAACTTACTGGATGTTTATCGAGTTTACAGGAAGAGCATAAATATCAGCAGAAGCGGAATTAGGCATGCTAGAATGAAACGAAAGAAAAAACAGAATTATAGATTTTCTTCTTACCATCTTCAAAAATTCGAAGTGCATTTCTTTTAGAAGTTTCTGCTCAGGCATTAGAGAGGCAAGAAATATGTTCCGATTTGGATATATTAGTAATTATCATTTAATATTACTTGATTAGAATATCCTACACGATTCTAATTTAGTTATTTTATTTACTTGTTCTTTGTTCATCTGACTCCTTTTTGTAGCCCGTATTCTACTTTATGCCATTGCCTGTGATAGCAGCTATAGTAGCGTTGAACCGGACATGAATTTTTCTCAATCTCAATCATCTTTTAAAAGAAAGTGTATTTTCAGGAGTGAAATGCGTCCATTTTTAGAGAAAAAAGCGGTCTCCGCTCGATATCTGGAGCATTTCTTTGTGAAATTTACTTTTTTTTCTACTAATTTATACATTTTTGTTTGTTATTCAAAACGTGGGCATACATTGGGATATTGGGAAAGAATCGGAATGATTCAAGATAAGAATTCGAAGGAGAATAAGGTTATGAATCGGCCCACTCTCTTTTTCGACTAAAAATGGATTCATATGTAGTAAAAAAGTGCCTCTATTCCGTTTTTGGTAAAATCAGATACTTTTGCCGGGTAAAACCCGGTTATATGATAGTTGTGTTATTAACGTGACTCATACATAAATACATTAGTTAAGGAAGTGATGTAAGCTTATGTAAGTCAATTATGGGGCTGTATTCGATTAAACCCCCCTCACATTAGAAGCCCACCCCATAATAGAAGCTCACCCGCCTTAGAAGCCCAGTATGGTAAGAAATTTTTTGAAAATTGTCCCTGCCCCCATAGCGTAATTTTTTTAGAAAATTTTGCCTTTCTTGCGGGATATAATAGAAGCCCACTGGGCTGGGCTTCTATTAGATATTAAAACAAATAGTAAGCGGGTACTATTTGCCGTCTTAAGGATGATTCTGCTTCCACGTCTAGGAGTGAAAAGGTGTGCTCTTTCCAAATGCGACGGTTTTATGAATTGATTGGGGAATTTTGATTTATAAGTCTCACCTTTGTTCTAAAAACTTGAATAGTTCATCTACTTAGCAGCGATATGATGTTTTAGTGGAATGCCTTCGAAGTTATACAAAACATTTAGAATTCATTTTTATCACAATTTTCTGGTGTGATCTCATACTTTTGAGGTGTTTTCTCCGCGATAAGAACCATAATTAGTACATATCTTGCAAAAAAGGATGTAAGATTTAGTGGCGTAACCAGGATTTCAGTACAGAGGGGCCTGAGCCCAGAAAATTTTTTAAACACTATCAGAGGTAGTGTGAATTTTCTGAAATTTTTTCGAAGTGAACCGTTAGAAAAGAACGTAATTAAGTTCGATTTATTTCAAAAGCTAAGAACATTTTCTATTCTTACTTAAAAACTCTTCCTACAAAATGTTGATGATGTAGATGAGAAGTGACGACAATAGCAGCAGAAACGGGCATTTTTCTCAGCTGAATATTCGAGCCATTTTCGACCATCAAACCATTTTGATAGAAAATTTCTGTTTTCTCTGCTGTTTTCTTCGTCTTCTTCTTGTTCATCAACTTTGTAGGTGTCCACTATTAGAGGTAGTGTGAATTTCTTAATCAGTCTCAATCATCTTTTAAAAGAAAATGAGAAAAAACATGTGTTTCAAGAAAAACTTGCTAATGTATACGAAAGTTTTGCCTTTTTGCTAAAGAAATACACTGTGTCGTTTTTCCATGGTACTAAATACTGGAATCTTTCTCTTCACTCCTATGTTAGAAAAATTTTGATTTGAAAATTTTTTCATTCTAGAATTTTAGTTAAAAGCACGTGTCGGTTTTGAAAAACAGACTTGCTAGATGAGCCTTTTTTCAAAGTGGTAAAAGTGTATTTTCAGGAGTGAAATGCGTCCATTTTTAGAGAAAAAAGCGGTCTCCGCTCGATATTTGAAGCATTTCTGTGTGAAATTTACTTTTTTTTGTTTGAAAAAGATACATCATTGAGACAATTTTTTCTCCCGAAAAATAGCTTTCATTGTTTTGAAAAACCGTTTAAGTACGATTACTCCGTGAAAATATACGCCGTTTATTTTAAATTTCTATTCATTGTAAGACCTTTTCTGGAAACATTTTTGTTAAACGTTAATGGAAAATACACTCTATTTTCCCGTAATCTATACTGTGTCTTTAAGCTAGATTTCTCTATTTTAACTTAAAGTTGTTTCGTCTATAAAACCTTTCTCATCTGTACAAAAAATGAAAACACGAATGTTGGCTCCGGTCATTAAAATAGTATAGTAGAAAGGGTTTGAATGGATCAATTTCAAATAAAATTGATGCCATCATTGCATAGATCTCAATTAACGAAACGTGTGTTCTAATCGATGTCTATTTTGCCAACGCAAATAGAAAAGACAGTGAATTCGAAACGACTTTATAGTCACATAAAAAATAGTATGAGACCTGTCAAAACTTACTGTTCTTCCATTACTTCTATTCTAGTTTTGAAATTAAAATTGAATTATAAAAATTGTTTCTATACTTTTGTTCAAACGGAAGAAGAGAACAGAAAATAGTTGTGTTTACATAGTTAAGGAAGTGATGTAATGTGATTTCGTCAGTTATGGGGCTGTACTACAGCCATCAAATAACGATTAATCAAATGATTTGATTAATCGTTATTCCAGTATTAATCAGTATTTTAGCAGTAGTTAGTAATCAGTATTTTTAAATTTTTTTTAACGTAACAACTGAAATATCGAATGAAACTGGAGGAACGGTAACTTGAAACAGTATTCGATATTATCTTCCATCATATAAATTTTTATTCTATTAAAGGCAACGAACTTTCCTGGCGGTATTGGACATAATATAGATATGACACTTGGATTCATTGCTCATTGTGGAATCAGTCTTTCACATACACATCCTCGAGCTGCAGAAATCAACTACCGTAGTTGATTTCTGAATGAGTTTTCAGAGAATTTTCTGAACTACCATGACTTTCCGGCTTTCTCTTCGGGCCATGGTAGTGAGAGATAATGCATATAAAACAGAAATAAGAATGGCTGAAAGGCTGCTATTATTCATAGTCAGTATCTTCTTGAAACAGAGCTATTGATAATTAATGAATAAGAGTGTCGAATGATTACTCATCCATTACCGTTATATTCATCATTGTATAACAAAACATTCATGTCTATATAATCCACGTAATAGTTCAGTTAGATGAAACTTAGATGCTTTTTTCCTTCTATGCACACTATAGAGAGACATAAAGCAAGAAATAGAGAGAAGAACAAATTTTATCGTTTTATTCAAAAGAAAGTTTGCACTGACTATGAAATTAGTGTATATTCTAGCAACTTCCCATATTAGAAAGTTAACAAAGTAGAAGGTAC
>CAJNOQ010007456.1:0-12268 GCA_905250885.1 Didymodactylos carnosus
GTAGTGTACATGCATCGAGCTACGAAAAATAAACGTTGTTATTCTTTTGTCTTTAACAATAATTGATTGATCTCATCATATGTTTGAATTATTCATCAAGATTAGACTTTTAGTTTTAATTGATAAAGTTTTTATAAACAAAAGATACAAGAAAGCAAAGACATGTTTTTTATTGAAAGAAGAAACACAAAATTGCAAGCGTATCCTTTAAAATAAAAAGATGCCAAGAATTTAATAAATTATTACAATATTCTATGATAGAGTACCTACTTCCACTGTTGATCCCCCATAGCTACCGTATCCAGCGTCACGGATCTACTTACGGATACTTGTCCACACAGTCTCCGCCAGCGTCACCACAGGGTTCGGTACATCTGTAAGTGCTCTTCTCTTCACAATTTTTGCACTCTCTTTGAGTATAACACTATTTCCCACTCCCAGATGTACAGTATCTCCAACAAAAGTTATTGAAGAACCATCGACTACTACATCCAGCGATTCCCACGGAATCTGAGAACCCTATTGCCAGGGCAACGGTGAGTGAGAGGAAAACGAACGAAGTGAAGGATTTCATTGTTGCGGACGATAAAAGTGGTAAAGGTTGTTTGTCAGAAGATTAATGTTTCCTAAAAGCAAAGAAAAATAAGGAAAGTTACATTAGTTATGTATCAAAAATTTTGGAGTCATGTAGCAGTGGCTTACTCCCATTACCCAGAATGTTCGTAATCCAGAAACGGTAAAATATCTCATTATTCCGAAAGTGATAGTGCTATAACTACATTGTTGCCACTCCAATTCTTACCTGCATTTACGATGAGATCTAATACAGACGTTTAAAAATATTCGTTTGAAACAGAAGGAAATAAATAATGTATCCATTTTAAAATTAGAAATAAAAGACGCGTAATTATATTTGCAATGAATAAATGGTCTCGTAAGCAAATTCTGTTTCTTTAAGCTTCTTCTTGTGATTCGTCCGCTAGTATTTCATTGAAGTATGATTTAGTTGTGCTTTATTTGTTTCTATTATTCGAATACTGATAATTAATATTTTACTTCTTTAGAAAGGAGGAGGGCAGATAAGGGTAGTTTCTATCCCCCAATATTTTTCAGATTTTTCTATTGGAATCATATCAGGGCATGCCTAAGAACATTTCCTGACACTTAGTTTCGCAAAATCTTTCCATCGTTTTTTGGAGGCCTGTGGTCTTGGTCCTCCTCAAGGATTTTGGAAATTTTTTTTTTGATCAACTTGCATTCCACATAAGAATATGTAATCAAGCGTGCTGATCACGAATATGAACATCGGAGCGCACAGAAAGTTTCGGTTCAAGCAAAAAATCAAAACTATTGACTTTTTTCAAAATCCTTTAAAATCGAGTATAACTTCGTTTTTTTCTTCTGGCAGCACGGAAATATTCATAAAAGCACACCAATCGACACAGAAGTTCAAGCTGAATCGATTGATGTAATTTTAGAATACTTTTGAAGCTGTTCAAGCAGAAAAATCCGAAATACGGCTGAAAAACAGGTTTTTCACTAGTATCTTGTTGGTTTTGACCCTTTTGCACACCTTCTTTTCAATTTTTGAGGTTGCCATTGGATAGAACATGCAAAGTTGCATCTACTGACTAAGTTTCAAGTTGCACGAGCTATGTTAAAGGTAGAGTGCTGCCAATCGCAGTTCACGATAAGCAGATGAAATGACACACATGTCATCACTGTCAGTGTAATATCTTATGGCTATATTTAATGGTTCAAAAATTCAAAAGTCTTCTTTTCATCTAAATTCAGTTTTCCATTTACATGGTTATATTCGATTCAGTAAAGAGAGTGATATTGGGAGATCATCATTAACAGCGTCTATTACTTGCGGCTACACTTAGAAAACTCTTTGAATGGTTTAAAGAATGGCAGTACTAGTGTTCAACTTAAATGGCTCAATAATGTGTATCTATATTAATATAAGGAAGAATGTGGCCTAACTTTCTTATTATGAACAATTAACCCGTTAACTGCTATGAGCGTATATATACGCCCAAGTAAAAATGTAACCAAGTTTGCTTCCTTTTGTGAAAAAAATCGTTTTTCTCGTTATTGTGTAGCACAGGGAGAAGGCACTTACATATATTGAATTGTGCTTAAGGGTTAAGAAGAGCATGAAAAATGACTATTATAGAAAAGATGCATCTATAACTACGAAGAATATCAATTTCAATAATTGATTAATAATTGATCTTAGAAAATGTTCTTCTCCACTGACTAGACATAAAAAATTGTTAACATTCTCTGAACTAAATCACACTATCACATACACAATTGAAAGAAAGATCACAAAACTATTTTAATTAACGAGAAGATTAGCATAAGTGGAAAAAAAAGAACGTGTTTAATTCATTGAAAAGAATTACAACCCAGGTAAACGCAAATGAGATATTAATGAGCCATTAATGGCCAGTTAATGTATTGACAGAAGGATAATCAATTAATGATAGAAAAATGACCTAGTTATAAACTCATTTATTGGTCATTTTATGATCATTATTAAAAATGATATAAAAGTTGGCCATTAATGATTAAGTCAGAAAAAACGCGCAAAAAATGATCATAAAATGATGATTCAATAATGCTCATTTCAAAGTCATTTTTATGATATTAGTTTAACATCATTTAGAATCCTTATCTTGTAAACTAACTTTAGGCCAGAAAATGACGAGCTTTTTACACTAGCAATGTAAAACGTTTGACGAAACGTATCAGAGGTTAACGTTGTTGATACTGTATCGATAAAATATAGAGATATGTGATGAATGAAGAGCAAATGGACTGATTTGTGTATTTACATACCAGTCACAAGTGCCTCACTGTTGATTTTTTTGTTTATAACAAAGACTTCATTATTACAATATCCTTTTTCTCTATCTTTCGTCATGTTTCACACAGAATTACTTTGTCAGATAACAGGTTCGACAATGATCATACATAAATAAGGACAAGACAAGACAGACTCGTCGACACATGATAACAATGGACAACACATGGTTCAGCATTTTAATTCGTTGTAGTCGTTTTTTCTCTCACAATAAATAGACAAATAAGTAGTTACTGGAATCCGGAAGAAAAACGAAAATGTATCAGAAGAACAAAAACATACTTAAAATGTGCACTTGAATAAAAAACAGTGAAAACAAGAAATATTTCTGGTCTATGTTCAAAGATAGGTGCGACTATTGTCTTCTATATCTGTTGTGGAATTATCCATGTGTCTATATTTAAAATGATTCATACAGTAGTCCTAGAACTTCTAGAAGACTCCATTTTTGCGTGTACCCCGACGAGATTCTTTGCACCGTATAACTAAACAAATCACAAGATCGACAATGTTTATTCACTTTGATTAGAAAACTTGTAGAAACAAAAATTCCGTTTTACAATGCTCGTGTCCACCAGAAATAGTGTGTTACTGGCGTAGGTGGCGGTGCAGTTGTAACTAAACAAACGTTACGCGTAAAATCATTTTCTTCGAAGGGACATCAAAAAAGATCCGTGAGGCATGATGGTTCAAACAAAAATGATCTGTAGCATTGCGATTTTTTAGAATTGAAAGACATAAATACAGAAAAAATTTGCTGTTTTCCTGTTGCCAAGTGGATTGGTGATAAACACAGAACAAAGAGTAACCCACTGAAATTAAAAGATTACAAAACAAAAATTTGTATTGATAATGATAAACAACAGCAACAAGAACAGGAAACATCATTAACTAATAAAACTGATAAACAAAAATAGAGCAAGTCGATAAATTATCGACGCTGACAGACTTAAATAAAAACGAAATATTCTGTAGAGCAAAAATACGAAAGAACCCGAAATTGACAAATGATGGACAATCGTATTGTCGAGTACAAGGACCGAATAGTAAGTGATCAAATACTTATACATGGAAACCATCAACACAAGATCCAAATATTAAAGTGATTATAATGTCACTCAATAAATTCGATATTTGTGATGTAAGTCTGATATAAGTTCCAGTTATCATTGCGATTAAAAATTAGAGGAATTTCTATTTTTAATTTAGATACAATCGTTGTGTGTGTGTGGCATGATGGTAAAGAGAAAGATGCTTATTTTTGTGATTAGTTTGAATTATCTGATCCATTCTCAGCAAAGGTTATTTGGTAGACATATAACTTTCTAAAATATGAAGTGTATCTTACGCTTATTACATGGGTCTTTTAGTTTTCGTGTCAATAATCACATCCAAGCGTCATTATCTGTAATAAATGTAAAGAAATTAACGAAAAAACCAAATTTTAGCTGTGCTGTAAAACAGAATTTTGTAGAAAATCAAATAACCTATAAACTAATAATAACTACCGGTTCTAAAACAGCACCTCCACAATTAATCGGACGTGTTCATATCATGTTGATAGGTGGTAATGGACAGTTAGGTCCATTTGAATTAACAAGAGCAAAAATATGGAATATACAACCGGGTACAACAGATGTTGATTATAATCATATCAGGTAGACAGATTATTTTAAAAATAATAGTCTTGCATAGAATTACTTTTCTCGCGTTGAATGTATAAGGAGTGAATTAATTGCAGGCTTTGAATCGAGAGGGAAAAATGTTACTTAAAGCGTGTCGACTGAAAATGTGAAAGTGAGCAATGTTCCTTTAAGTATTCAAATGCTACTCAATTGCCTGGAAGAACTGCAATGTAAAGCATAGGTCTATTTTCTTTGCTTTTGATAAAATAGTATTATACACTTCTTTTAACTAAAAATGAAACACGACGTTAGTATCTTGATCAGAGATCCCAGACCTTCTAATTTTGGCAGAAAACTTCTGATTTTTGGATTTTTTTTTGGATTTGAACTGAAGTTTGACTCATAGCGCATGTATCGTATAACATTCATATCACTTTCTGTTCCAGTAGTGTGGAACAATGATATTCCAATAGTTCGTCTTCTTTGTATAGATCCTTATCTCAGAAACTGCTCATTCTTCGATCGATTACAGTAGTCTACGAGTTTAGGCGTACTTTGTACATACGAGCGCTCGAGAACTCGGAAAAATTCTGAAGTTTTCTGCACTTTATTTCTAGTCATAGAATAACTTAAGAGAAACATCTCCCAGGACGGGAAGAATCTGGTGTGTTTTAGAGTTGTCTGAAACGGATTGTTTTTGAGAATGTTTATCACAGATGCATGAGCATATGTTGTGGTCGTAATTCAAATTCGTTTAAATTTAAAATTTTTATTGTTTAAAAAGGTATAATTAATTATATGAGCACCAAAAAATTCGTATTCTAATTTTTTTTTTGATTTTGAACTCATTTTTTCTGATTTTCATCTTTTGGATCCATGACTTTGATTATTTTTAGTTATCATCTTGCAGGCATTGTGTGAATCGTTTTTGTTTCATTTTAGAGGTGAATGGATTTTGAATGGTGATAGTAAACATTTGAATGATGCTAAAAAACAAATTCAAGAATTTTATAAAGATTTAGTTATTAATATTGAAAAAGTATCATTATAAGTCTGTTATTAAATATATTTACTTATGAGAATTTGGGTGATAAATCATTTTTCTGTGTTATCCAATGAGAACGTTCTTTTTTATCGGTGACTTTTTTTTATGATACTTTTAATCGCTTTATCGCTTGATGATCTGTTTGTTATCTATGTATGAGCGTTTTTTGGATGTTTTTTCTTATTCTTGTTGTTCTTTTTTACACGTACAACGTTTTATCTCGTATTTTAACTATTTGAACCCTTTTACTGACGAGAAATAAATATTTTCCATTGAACAATTAGTAGAAGAAACATTTGAACATACTCATGTGAACATTTATCGTATCTATTAGTTATTTATTTGCAAACAGGTCTATCCGTACGATTAAGGACTCCCCCTCCCCAGGCCAGAAATGCCGATTTTCGTCAAAAATATCGATTTGAAAAAAGCACATGGTTGGATAGCCCAAAGCGTCTACTATCAGAATTCAATGCTATTTGATCCTCACCAAAGGGGTACGGGGGCTTTTAGAAAAGTTTTCTGAAGACCTCGAAAAGCTGACTTTCGAAAAATATTTACTTTCCGATAAAGAAACAAATTCAAAAGTACTTTCAATAACACCAGGAAATAGAGCAAACATGTCCGATCAAAATGAGATATCTCCCAGCTCTGAATGATGTTCTGATCAAGAGTTATGAGAGTTTTGCTGGAAGCCCTAAAACATGCATGAGATATTGGCACCACCATATCTCGAAGTGACTTTCACCGTAACATCGTTTGATAGCTGCATGATTTCTCGGGAACGAAACATCAGAGAAAAAAAATTTTTGTTTTTGATTTGTAGATAACACCCGAAAATAAACAGTTGATTTAGTTTTAGCAAAAATTCTTTTAAGCAACAGCTCCTCCAAAAATTTCAACCGCTCATCCGAAAAACAAAACCTGGATAAAACACTGGTCGGGGCCGTATAAACACACTTGATCCCGATCCAGTTCTACGAATCAGCTTGAAATTGAATCTTTGGTGCGATGTATCGAACGCTGGCTTTCAAACCAACGAGAACAGATACTACACTTTGATCTTAGCCGAAAAGGCAGAGATGCGGTAAACTTCAACAACGTAATTGAAGAACAACTCACGACTAAGATGTGCTGATTTGCCGCTTTCACTAGAAGTAGTGAACATAACACCAGCATCACTTATAAACTAGATTGAAAACGTGCAAAAAAGAAGTGCTCGCTACAGTGCTTCTTGATCAAAATTTAATGACGAATCTTCCGAAATAGATATTGGACTTCACAGAGAAGTCATGAATAAAGTAGTCGATACTACATAGAATTATGTGAAAGACTAAACTCTGACAGTAAGGCTGTATAAGTCCAGCAATAGAATACGAAATTAGTCAAATGGTCAAGTCTAGGTCGTGTTCCTAATGACAATCGAATTATGTTTATTGCAGACGTGTATGTACATTATATTTTTTTGTACTCACTCACATAGAATCACTGCTCGACTTTCTTGGCGTTGTTCTTGTAAGACTCTTGCCTCTTGCCATTTCAGACAAGAATCTTAGTGATTTTAATGGTTACTATGTAAAGGATGTTGTAAACTCTCAAACATTATTCAAAACGTTTTGGGTTCTATTACTGCAGTGAATTATTTTTTTTTTATTAGCAGAATATTTAATTATGGAGCAGAATAATCTACTTGGAGTTCTTGCACGAAGTGTGAGAGTCAGACTAGGTAAAGGATTTTATAAGTTCTCTGTCAACTTGACTGTCTAATATGTTCCCTCGTATTTAAGAATCTAGATGCCATGCAGTTGATTGTTATAGCCGTCAAAAGCGAAAACATATTACCATTCAAAATATTCAGGTAACTAATGAAACAGATGGTGATACACATACTGAAAATGATATATGTATATCTTTAGAATTATCACTAGCGTTACTCTGTTCTACTAGGCTTATTAGAAAGATAACCGATCCCATCCGATTAATCAATCGGATGAGGGGTTCGGTATCAATAACGTTATTTGGGTACAATTACATAATGAATTGATAGAACATTCATCATAACACACACAATAGAACCAAAGTAAAAAATTACTCATTTTGTTATTATTGAATGAATAAATAGATATGACAATTCATAATATTCCCAGTATAGAACCACAAAATTTCGCTCAGATAGAATAAATAAATTAATAAACAACGTTACATAAGCAAGACTCTTAGCTGAATTCACAAGAAAACTATTCAAGATTCTTGTTATAATAGCTTTCATAAAAAAACAAAAAAGATAAAAGCAAGGTTCATGTCTAGAATCTTGCATGAAATGGGACAAGAAAGTCGAGCAGTGACTTTGATCATCAACAAGAAAGAGTACATAGTCTAATATAAAAATATATTTTCAAATTATTTTCTTATTCTTTTTTTGTTGTATCGTTTTGCTGTAAAGAAAGAAAAGAGAGACACACACTAAGCCATACCCTTGACAGCACACACACACCTCCTACTGATCATTCGTTGTTTGCATGATCAAAACAAGTATCGAGTGCTTTTCTAGCTATATTAAATACATGCACACAACTATCTCATTCATTCATTCATTTGAAACAATACACTATCGTCGAAAAAAATAACAACAGCAACAACTTCTGATGGCCTCAATTCCGTATTGTATGAATGTATGTCGTTGTGCAGATGAAAAAGTACGTCGTGATAATTCAGATTCATCGACATCGCCAACAACTGGTGTAAGCTTTTTTGGACATTTATTTTCATTTGGCAGTTTCAATAATAGTCACAACAGTCAAACTAGTCAAAACAAGAATAACAATGATGCACATAGATCAGAAGATATTAGTGAAATTTTAACATAGAATGATTTAATTCGAATTATGGCTTATGTCAGATATTTTGTATCATTTTTTTCAATCGGGAAAGGAACGAATGATCATTTATGTAAAGTGAATAATGTTTGTACGTTCGGTTTTTGTCATGTTGTATGTTTCTATCAGAAATATATGAGGATAAACAAACACACAGTATGGAGGCTTGGTTTATTTGAACGAAGTAGTTTTTGTATGGAAACTATATCTAGCCCCTATGTATGGTTTAGAACTCTTATGACAAATAGATCAGTTTAATTAATATTACTATAAGTTGAAGCCGATCGTGTCCTAATCAGTTAAAACTTTAATACCCTGAAACTATATAACTTCAGTTTATATTCGCTGAACAGCGAGAAAGTATGATGAAAATCTTCCAAAGCATATTTCACTGTAAAGTAGAAAATACATTAGGGCAATTTCCTAGGAGCTCATATATGCAACCATCTATTTTCTGGAATAGAAGATTTTCAAGGAAATGATGTCTATAACATAAATGCCAGTAAAGATATTGTTGCGGAGTACAGATTTTATTAAGCTGATCCATTGTCAGTCTGATTACATTTCAAGATCGATTGTTTGCATTCGACTTATGTGTCTCCATAGCGATTCGCTCAAAAACATGTTTATTGGCAATAGCACGGAACGGATAGTAGTTTTGGTCTATACTGATACGCAGCCATGTCGCACAAGTACCGCCTTACGAAAAAAACTTTCAACATGGCACTGTCAGTGCCGTACTGGAAGATTTTTTGTGCTTGAATCATACATACTATTATGAATATCCCATCTTCATTGAATTGTGACACTGTTTTAAATCTATCATGCACAATATTTGTTTAAGTATTCCGAAAGTAATTGCAAAACATGTTCAAAAATCAACTTCTCGACTTTTCAAATTCTACAATTCAAATAGCGATACTCAACAATGATACTCTTAAAAAAACAGTCAAGAGGAATGTCAGAGTTTCTACATTTCAGACATTTTACATAGATTCCACAAATTTCCATCTACCAGTGAGCGAGACATCGTAATACATCTCCCTAGAAGTCTAGCAAATATATAGAATTTTATGTACCTACTATTTTAATCTGTTTTCTTCAAGTGAGAGACGAGCTGAAATGTGCTTTAGTGGCTCACTTTCATGCTCTCCACGCACCACTTCTCCGCTTCCAGTCACACAAAAATATACTATACTGAAGTAGCAATTTCACGTGGAATTCTTCTGAAATTCCGCCGAAATTTCCGATTTTGCAGTAAATTATGATTTTTAAGACTAATATTCTCCAGTACAAAAAGAAAATCAGTAATCACATACACTACGCAAATAATCACGATTATCTTTAATCATGATTAAAAGATAATCGCGACTAAACATTTTCTAGTGTAACCGCAATTTTTTTGGATCGTGATTAACGATATTTAATCACGATGAACAGAATTGTGTGTAACCGCACTAATCACGATTAAAAAGATAATCGTGATTTAACTCGTACCTATTACTATAAATACTCACTGTGCAGGAGAGAACTCATTTTTGTGTTGGCAAGATTAAAGTCAATACAGTAACACTTTTTAATCTGATCAATAGATTTATTGACATCGGCTGCTAATAAACCCTTTTTGTACTTTTTTCCCGGCGTCACGATTCCGAAGACTAGCTATTTCATTCAATATCTTTTCACCTTTTAACAAATTTAGCAGCAAGTTTGTTTCTTCCTCAGACCACCACGATCTTTTCACCTTCGTTTTATTCTCGTAACTCTGCGTAGTCATTTTTAATAGAAAATTATTATTATAAAATTATTACTTAATTATTTATTAATCTGTAAAAGAGTATGGTAATGCCAGAAAAATTCTTCAGTAGGCAAAACAACGTTCAGCTGATTAGTTATTGCAGTTGAGCAGTCATATGCAAGCGCCGCTATCATGATCCTTTTTTCGATAGAGACGATTGAAGTTACTCACGATTAAATTTAATCTCGATTAAAGACAATCTTCTTCCGAACATGATTATCTTTACTCATAATTTTCCAAATAATCGTGAGTAAAGTAGCGGTTACACTACTAGTTTAATCAACTCTTATTTCTTACTATTGTTACGCTAAATAGGACAACACAGCTAAGTAAAGAGCAAAACACTCTTTTGCATTTTGTTATTTCTTCAATTGGTCAGTAGATTTTAACATTATAGCCTTATCAACATTCACACTACATTTTGAAGATAGACCACTTTCTTAAATATGACAAACTTATGGAGTACATGTCTATTTTAGTAGAAAGGTAGAAATTTGATTATGAACTCCGAGTATAGTGTGTAAATTTTGGATTTGATAAGCAGATATTATAGTTTGGTTTGGACTTAACTGAAATACAATCCATATTTTAATCAAATATCCCAGTTGAAAATATCTCAGTTGATAAACCAATATTTCTGCGAAAATATTCGTTTCTCAACTGAGACACATTTTATAAAATATGGACTTTATGATTTTCTCAACTGAGATACAATTTTGACGCGTGCGTTGAAACGTGCAATTGTGTAAGAGTGCAGTGTACTAATGAAATTAGGTATATGATGTATCTATATTGACTATCAATATTGAATCAATGTTTTTGGATCTTCGATAGCTTTACGCTTAACATTAGATATAACTCGATCAACATGCACCGAAAATTGTGTGTTTTTATGTGCATGGATACTATTTAAACACATTATTTCATCGTTTTTTAAAACAATTGAACAAGAACAATCATTAACTGTACAAACCCATCTTTCACTTCCACTTTTATTCGTATGTTGGTGACGAAAAAGATTTTCGTGAAATAATATGACAGAAGCTCCTCTTTGAGCTTCTTTTCGAACAAAATCCATTTCTTCTTTAGATATGTCTTATCACTATTTCACATTTATATAACTATTGAATAATACATACGTGTGTTGAAACGTACTCAAATAATATTAAAGCTTTCTCCAACTTTCATATATCATTCGAATCTGATTCGAATGATATATGAAAGTTGGAGAAAGCTCTTGAAACAAAAGACTTCATAGGTTTCCGAGATCCAAGGGTCACTTTGCTCCTTGTAGGTCCTCGTCGATCTTGGTGAGGGAGAGAATGGTAACCAGATTCGGTCAAACCTATGTAGATAAACTGAGTTTTTGGTGTTGAATCCGAATAAAATAGTTTCAGAAATTTCGATCAGTGTAAACGAAAGAATTTTTGAATTTTCTTCACATTGGTCAAATTTTCATTTTTTGACAAGTAACTTGTATTTTAAAGATTTTCTCGACCGAAACGTGATCGAAGAAGTTTAAAAAGGATATATTCTTGATCAACTTGTCGAGCTCTAACGAACCATGTACGATGTGACCCAAACAATGTTCTGCTTATCTTTTGCATTTCCTGTAAGGTGCGGCTAATGCAAAAAATGACGCAAAACTTTTTCAAAAACACTAAAAACCACATTTTTTGAAGTTCACCAACTATCCATCTTTGCTCCGTGTTTTGTGCTCTATCCAATGATTATTCATTATAAAAAAATGTAGTCCTTCTCTCAGCTGAGTTATTTCAAATTAAAAAAGTTGAAATTTTAAAATTTTAACATAGAAATCAATGAAAGGGGCGGTTTTCAAATTTCTTTTTCTTATCTTTAAAATGTTCTAAATGCGACTATTTTATTGAAAAGATTACATTCTTGCAGGATTTTTCTAAAATAAAATTTATTTGTAAGATGCACCCAGGGCAGCCTTGCAGTGAAATTTATTTTTCGACACTTCATACACCATTCGATAGAGAATTTCGCGGTGATCACGAATATCACTTCCAAGGCTCTCAGAACCCTTTC
>CAJNOQ010007457.1:0-12266 GCA_905250885.1 Didymodactylos carnosus
TATATACCATTTTGTAGAGAATTAAATGATGAATCTTCTGCAAAAAACAGCTGAAATGTATCACATGTATTTCATATAAATAACGTCAATTTACAAAGCGGGTCAGAACTTAGTATACACCCTTTATATAGGTACGTACAAAAGATAAGAAAGCAAGAGAAGAATGAATTTTACATTTTCATGGAATTATTTGTATAACAGGACAGCACTCACTTTGAAATTACCCTTAATTACATCAACTTTACAACTTAAAGTACAATTAACTAAAATATACTTAACTGTGATTTTTACGTCCATCTGAAGCACGCAAGTTAAACTCCACGCTCTGATTAACTTTAGTGAATTAAATTCTTCGTTCCAATTAGAAACACATTTCGCTGTACAGTTCCCATTCGGCACAGAGCCTAATTTGAACCAAAACAACCCTCTCCTTAGTAAATCTCTCTGATCCGTCTCCTATGGGAATTTCGGAATAATTTTTAGATCATTAAATAGCCAAGACCTTCAGCTACAAAAGTCTCAGGTTCAGTGAAAATCGATTTAAACCTCACTGATGTACTAAAGTTACAAGCTAGACAAATCTGGTATCGGTTCCAATTAGACACTTTACTTTACCTTGTTCATCTTCTTGTTCAACACGTATAGCTGTTATTTCTTCAGCTTTATGTATGTTCATCACCCAATTCCGAATATGAATATTCATTACGGAGAACAAATAAAAACGTTTCGGAACTAAGACAATATAAGTCGTTAATCATCAATTGGTTACTAGTGTTTTTTCAGTTTCCGTAACTTTTTAGACGTCGATGAGCAGGTTCAGTATCAGCGTTCGGAGATACGATTCAGCTGAAATCTACCCATAAGTGTGTACTGATGGACAGACACCTGATCGCAAAAGAAATGAAAAAAAGGTATACAGGATACATTTCTGTAACATCCGGTTCTTACAGCTTTCCACATTGATCTGTTGGGTTTCTTAGCTAGAGTATTTATTACACCATCAACCACCATAGGATGAATTTGGTTTTCATGTATAGGGTCTTCTAAGATACGTTAGTTGAGAAGCGGCACTATTTATTTTAGAAAACGAGGGATTTCTGCCACAGCCTTGAGTAGTAGTATTTGACTCTAGCTGTTAAAATTCTCTTTCACCCGATCAACTAGCATCGACTCATAAAAAATTAATAAATTGAAAGGAACAAGTGCTATCCGTACCGGTACCGGTCGGTATTGGCTTGTCTTGATCATATTTTGCCTAAATACAAATACTTTTTCCTTGTTTTTCTTTACTGTGAGCTTTATTTTACGTTATCAAAGGGATAGATCAATCATTTCACTTTGATTACGTATAGCTGATTTTCCACACTCGGTGGAATAATTATTTAATTTCAAATGAAATTAGTGCGTTATCGACAGAAAAAGAATTTACAGTTATAAAAATATCTACATCGCTTTTGATCAAATTGTTAATTCTGTCATTATTCCAGTATTTCTATTGGATGATAATATTATTCTACTGAGGAAAAAATTGAACATATTGTTGAATTCGAAGCCGTTCACCTACAGTTCAGGCTTTGTAGTAGTCTTTTCTTAATCGAAATATATTTTAATAAAACTGTTTTTATCTACATTATCCACTAAGTAATTTGAGAAATGAGAAAACAAAATGAGATAACTGAAGAGTTTAAGGGAATATGTCCGTATTAAAGGATGATGATGGCATATGTATTCTATCTTTGACTGGTATTTTTCGAGGAGTGACCAACACTATAATAATGATTATAGCGGTAACAATGACTAAACCGATGACAATAGCACCAACAGAAATAAAACGTTTTCTATTCCGACGATAATTAGCTTGAGATTTTGGGGATTTCACAGCAAACAAACTCTAAACAGTGAAGGAAAACCATAAGTGAAAACTGATATGGTATGGTCTACAGCTGTGACATACGTGCGCCAATGTTTGTAAATTATCGGCTCTCGTCTCCAAATCTGGTAAAGATAATAGAGCATTTAATATAATTTCATCTTCTGTTTGATCATGATTATTCAAATTTGTTTCTTCTTCCTTAATGACTTTATGTATCTCAGATCTAGACTTAATGACCTATTATGAACGAGAAGAAGAGTCAGAAACAAATTGTTGCTAGAACTTTTTTTCAGTGTTGTTGTATATGGCCTTTGTAAGCTAAACAATCCTCTATCGAATGGAGTGTAGGCCACTATTAACGGTTGAGTAAATTTAAAAATAAGATAAACATTAATTTTAGTAAGCCTTTTCAACCTCTTAGCTTCTCCCATTCCTGGCCTGTGGGATTTTCCTGGCAAAAAGCCAGTATCATGAAAATTTGCGTTGTCAGTAGGCATGCACCGGTTTCGGTTAACCAAGATCGATCATAACCGAATGTGTTGCACAAGTCCTTGAAAATACGTTTGACACCACAATATGAAGGAAACATCTGTTGTTCAATCAACAACTGTTCATTTCGGAAGAAAGATGCACGGTATACAAAATCAGAAATAAGCCAAATAAGTGGTATTTCCGACCTTTCACCATGAAGGAGGAGTTTCCCAGTATTGAGTTTAGCAACAAAAGTTTAGCAAATTTAATATCCTAGATTTTGTCTGTTAGGTGCACCTTTATACAAATCGATCTTCATAATGAAAACTGATATTTATTGCTCTTCATCGTGAAGATCGATTTGCATAAAGATGCTGGTGAAAAGTCGGAAATACCACTTATTTGGCTTATTCCTGATTTTGTATACCGTGCATCTTTCTTCCGGAATGAACAGTTGTTGATTGAACAATAGATGCTTCCTTCATATTGTGGTGTCAAACGTATTTTCAAAAACTTGTGCAACATTTTCGGTTATGATCGGTTTCGATTAATCGATTAAAAACCGAATCTGGTACATGCCTAGTTGTCAGGCTATTTCATCTAATGTTGAAGCATTCATTATTCACTTTAAAAACATCACAACAAATTCAAAACTTCAGAATACGATTAATTTTATCCGCTAAATATGATCGTAAGATCGAAAAAATCGAAACAGCATGTTTTGGTTAATGGGTTTTCTAGAATATCCAAAGGTACCGGTAGCAATATATTCTTTTTTATAACATACCTAGATAGCCCCAAATGTTGCCTTTTGTCATTTGACAGTGATATCCACAAACGTAGCTAAACCAGAGATTTATCAACTCCAGTGAGTCTCATAACAATGTTTGTTTTTACTTTGAATATTAAAAATCTAGTAAAAAACTGCTTTCATTGCAAAACCCGATGTAGGCTATTTTCTTGCAAAATTGAGAAATTTGTACCGCACTCACCATCAGTTTAAGAAGTTCAAAATATACTCTATCTCAGCTTCTTTATGCATCGATAAACGTAGGAGTACGACACACGCCCAAAAAACAATGGCTCAAATCTTCTGTAAGGTTTTCTTTGTAGAGCTCCGAAAAACACGTCGATTCTCTTTGCCCGTTGAGTCAACGGGCGAAGGCGATTCTGTGGGTCAACGGCGTTGACCCACAGAATGGTACAATGCAGTGAAAATAGAGTAAAGTTTTGTGTTTTTAATTAGTCATTTGGTCTCGGCTTACCTTTCTCTTTTTATTCATAATTCAAGCAGTATTCATGTTCATCAATTTATTATTGCGAGTTGTTATTTTTCAATGGAAATATTGTTGTTCTTTTTTCTGCTACTAGTTAAAAATTAATTGGTGAGACTACAATTTAAGAGAAAAGTAGAAAGAGAGAGAGAGAGAGAATCAATATTTTTTGCCTCGAACAGTTCTTTCTTTTTGCATAATGGATGTAATCGTTTTGTGTGACACAAAAAACGAAAAACATCTAAATGGAATGGAATAAATATATTTTCACTTTTTCTATATAAGTTCTATATATAAGTTACCTATATAAGTAAATTGCGCTGCCATTGTACAATCGCTATAAAATATGCAAAATTCTTATACCTTTTGTATTGCTAAATGAATCTAGTTAAAATTTTTGTACGCTACTCATTTCGACTTTATTCACTAAAAAAATAAGTTCAAAAGATCTAGTTGTTACTGAGATATGAGAGATTTCCTAATACAAAAATTAATTCTAACGACACGTATCGATAATAAAATAATTTTTTTCTAATTCAAAGAAAACTTATCTCAATTTGCTTCTAAAGTGAAAATTGTAGTAAACACTTAACTCTTTCAGAACATATACATAAGTTTATAATACGTTAATGGCTGTCAATAATGGCGTGTTTTCGTATGTCGAGATTGAATGTAAATTTACAGCTACTGAAATATGCATTTACAGCTACTGAATGGACTACTAACAGACAGTGCATCTGATATTTTTAGACACAAGTTTTAATTATTACGACATACGATTACATGTTCTATGTTATAGTCCAACAGTTCAATAGCAAGTTTTCACATTTCTGCTTCGTAGAAGCAGCGCTGACAAGCTTTTTTTCGTGTCTGTTGTGATGTCCATAGGTGTATTGACTAATACTTAAGAAATTTGCTAGCTCCCTCTTTTACTATTGTGTTTGTATTCATACAACTGATTATAAGTCTTTTTTGTGATTCTATGGAGATAATACGAAAAAAGATAGAAGAATTTTGCTTAGTGATAAGTCTCTTTTTAGTAAGACGCCGCTAATTCAAAAATTCAGCACATTTCTGGTTTTGCTGAGGAATATTACCTTTTTAGCCTTCCCAGTGCATACTGTCACGGAGAAAATTCGAAATACTCTGAGGGTCTCAACATCCAGAAAAACCTTCGTGTTTCGGAAAAGTTGAATATTTTTTGTCCTTTGTATTTTGAAGTTTCCAGACATTTTTTTCGGATTCAGCATTGGAAACTGAATTAGGAAATGTGTATTGGAAGATTTCTATATGTAATGTGATTGTAGGATAAATTCGTTTACAAGCATAGCTCCAAAGCGAAAGCTTCGCCCTAGATATTCAATCTTATATAATTTACTGACTTGAGCTATTCTTTCATATGGTATATTAAGCATGGATATTAATCCTGCGACTGAAGAGAAATAAAAAATCAAAGTTGGTTCATTGTAAGAGAGACTGAAACTTGACATCATTAAAAGGGTAAATAGAATATAACCTTTTTAGCAAACAAATATAAGAGTCTATGTAATTTTCAATGTTCTACATGATGAAAGTGTTGAATTTTTTGTGACTCTTATGTCATGTAATGATGGGCGGACCTAAATGGAAGTATCCTCTAACAGGATATTCAGTATGCTGTCCGTTGAAAAATCCCTTACGTAATTATAAACACCATACAACAGACTATTCTCAGAAGCTTTTTGGGGAACAGCTGGAAAATCGGGCGAACAATATGTTTGAATAAAGCCGATTCACCCTCACCAACTACTAATCAACTACGTCCTATACTACTACCGATTTTTAGTAAAGTGTACGAAAAACTTTTTTTGCTGAGATTCAACCGCTGGCTAGAAGCAAAAAATATACTCCCTCAGCAAGCAGGGTCTGGATCACATATATCAAGTACAATAAAAGCCAACATTTTATTAGAACAATTAACACAATCAGATCGTTACAACGTCTTCGCTCCAGCTGCTTTTGTGGACTTCCTGCAAGCGTTTGACATGCTATGCGAACAAGGCGTATTACTAAAGCTACGCTGAATAGAATGTCCATTTGCCCACACTCACTTGGATCACTCATTATTTCACCGATTGAAAACTGCGAATTGATTGTGGTATCAGATAAAATTCCCATCGCAAGGCGAGCTCCGCAAGGGAGTTGTCACGGCCCGAGGTTATACATTGTCAATAACTGCGATCTACCGTATATTTTCCAACAGCTAGATAACTCACACCTCTATGTCGACGATTTGAGCAACGCGTACTATCCAAATATATTCATGAAGTTTCGTCATCAAGTAACAGAGATTGAGAAGCGCATCAATAAGGATATGCAGCGTTTAAAGAAATATGTGGATGACCGGCACCAGCCAGTACATATATCGAAAACGGAACTAGTGTTTTACTACAAAATAGTGCAATGTCCAAAACTAAAATCTATTTTAACAGTGTATTATTAAAACAGTCGAAACTTTTTAAGTATCTAGATTTCCTTTTGGATTCCAAGCTATACATTAGACTCGTGCATTTTTTTATCATAAGAAAAAGAAAAGAAAATCGCTATTTGTCGTAGCTCTATTATACATAAAAAGCTATTTTTTTCAAAATATTTTATTTAAATTTTAAATAAAAAGTTTTAGTTTTTAAGCAATTTTTTTATTCCTAATTAAAATTTTCACCTTCAAAACACATTTTTCAATTTATTAACTTAATGATTAAATATATTACTTATATGTTAGTCATCAAACTGAGCAAAAATTCTAATTGTTGAGAAAAATCAAATTAATTGAGTATCTGAGCAGATACAAATTTTACTCAGCAAAGATTAACTTAGCATTTAGGTAGTTTTACGTAGCAAAAAAAAATATTAGCCTTTGAGAAATATCAGGAACATAGAGAAGACTTTACTGTATCCAGCGGTAAAAGAATTGTTTTCTCATCTCTGTTTTTTCAAGAGATATTGAACCCACAAAAACATTTTTGGAGTGTCAGAATACTTATTTCATGCGCTGCTGCGTTTAGCCTGTTTAAGGCTCTCTCTCCCCCCTCTCTTAGAAATAGTGATTTTCGATCAAAACATCGGTTTTGAGATAAGCACATGGGAAGATAGCCTGCAATGTCTACTTTCAGAATCTGTATCGCTTTTAGTTACAAAAGTGGTTTTTCGCGGATTTTTGGCAAGTTTTCCAGGAGCCTCGACAACTGGGTCTTCAAACAATAGCTTTTTCCTGGATTCTTATGCAACTAAAATTTTTCTGAACACGCAGATTTGTAGAGCAAACGTTTCTGATCAAAATAAGACCTCGCACGACTCTGTATGACCTTGCATCAAAAAGTTACAAGCATTTTCTAGGAGTTCTAAAATTGAGTATTCCCTACAGCGTTTAATACGCGTTTTCTCTATATAAGAGTTACAGCTGAAGTATTTTCCAAGATTTTTTATAGCGGTTTGTCATAGAGGTCATAGAGAGTTTATTATTTTCTTGTTTAAAAGAGGGAAAAAACTACATCGTCTGACCGGCGCTGATTTTTAAATTAGGTCTTAGTTTTTTATCAAATTAAGAATTTTTGGAAAATCCGGAAGGATCTTTTGGGTTTTGGAGGTCGTTAGTTACCTGAAAAACCAATAAAGGCTTAATTGAAAAATCGGCGCCGGTCAGACCATGTAGTTAGGTGTCCGGCTTAAAGCAAAACAAACCCGAACTCTCTAGCTTGAAGTATATTAAAAAGTCTTGAGAAACACTTCAGGGTCCTTCTTGGACCGTGATCTCTGGAAAACTTCCGAACGGTAAGACTTGGAGATAGAAAAATGTTTTCATTCTCGTAACTCATTAAGCCAAACATTTATGGAAAGTTTTGTCAAGATCCGATGTACGGTGGCGGAGATAATTTCTGTGGGTGAGAGGGGACTCTTAAGCTTATTACCATCTTGTAATTGAATCTTTTATTATATTATTGTCTTATCTCACAATATAACATACAACAAGGTAAGATTTGTACTAGTGTGCAAAAGAATAAAAAAATTTGAATTATTTAATAATTCACCTTAAAAGGTGGCAAAGCAAGCAACGAAACATGAAATTTGCCTCGTGCTTTTACGATAGTAGTTTTAACGATGTAATGACAACCGAATATTTTTTGCACAAGAAAATATGGTAAGAAGTAAATTTCTTAGTTACTGTGAAATATAAACTAAAACTCACTAAGACTTCATATTCTCAGAACTGACTGGAAACTCGATGAAGCACTTTTTCGTTTTTGCTTCAAGTTTTTAACTATTGCCGTTCACCAGTAGTCCAGAAAACTCAGTTTTTACTGGCCCACATTACGACTTTCCTTGAACTTCGTCCGATCGAGTTCAAAGTTTTACCAGAGGGTACTCAAAGTCATACTGCAGAGGTCTATTTTTGGAAATCTTTTTAAGACCTTTCCTGGTTGAGTTATAGCAAAAATACTGAGAAACGGCGCAAAAACCAAGTTGTTTAGTTTTAGAAATCCTATAACTCGGTAAAGAAAGGTCTAAAATAAAACTCCAAAAATATACCTCTGCAAGACTGTCTTGAGCTCTTTCCTCTGGTAAAATTTTTAACTCGGCCGGATGAAATCTAAGGCGGGTCGTAATGTGGTTCAATGAAGCTCGGTAGCAAAAAGATTAGTTTTCAAGAAAAAACACATTTTGTACATAGGCCACTTTTTTTAGACCGTTTACCGCGATGCGTCTGTCTCCACGAAAACTCATCGTAAAATTCTCGGAGACGCCTCATTGTGAAGAAAACACTTTCGCCTATCAGAATACGTGTAAGAAAAATGTTGAATGTACAGAAAAGTAGAGAAAAGTTTATGGGACTAAAAAACAGACTTTTTTTAGGCTTTTTGAAGGAAAAACTTCAAAAATACATCAGTTTTCGAAGAAAGATCGTGAAGTGCTGGAGGTGATCTCATTTTGCAGTCTACACTTTCCTCTACATTAGACTATCCTCAGCTCAAAATCCAAAATTTTTTCAAAAAAGAGAGGGGGAAGGGTTTCGTAATTGTTATGAAATCTTTTATTTCTTTACAGGCGTTAAAAATAGCTGGTTCCCCCAGCACCACATTCGATCATTCACCGTTCAATAGAAATGAAGGTCTTTACGATATACAACCTGTGTGGCTTGACGCAAATATTGAGAAGAATGATGAATGTTTAGAAATCGTTCATGTTTTACTTTCCTGCATTAGTTATATGAAAACATTTAATGATGTTGATGTATTTACAGAATATATTGAGTCGGTAGGTAAGGCGGAGCAAATCTTTTGTATTCTATCTGGAGAATTTGCCGAAAATATTATTTCACAAATTCATAATCAAACACAAATTATATTTATTTATATATTCTGGATGAATGCATCCACATATAAAGAATTAAATATTTGTAATCCAAAAGTACGAGGAATATTTACTGATAAATGTAAGGTTCTTGAAAAATTAATACAAGACATAAAGTTCTGTTCTCAGATTTCATTCTCAACATATAGACACAAAAATAATAATAGTAATATCAAACTTCTAACAATTCCATCATTGAATACAGAAGATATAAAATTTTTATCACATGTGTTTGTTACTAAGCTTTTATTGAAATTACCATATCCAAACGGTGAAGATAAATCTGAATTAATAAATGAATGTCGAATACATTATAATAACGATTTTATAGAACTTGAACGAATTGATGAATTCGAGAAGACATATTGTCAAAGAGAGGCAATTAAATGGTATACAAGGGATTGTTTTGTTTTTCGATTGATTAATAAAGCGTTGAGAACACTAAATTTGGATATGATTTATAAATTTCGATTTTTAATTAATGATATTCATTGTCTATTACAAAATGCATACACATTAAGAGCTCGACATAATCTAGACAGAACGTATCAAACGACAACCGTTTATCGTGGTCAGTATTTAACAAATGAAGAATTAAAAAGATTACAAATTCATAAGGGTTCATTTATAGTATTTAGTAGTTTTCTTTCGGCATCAACATCAAGCAGCGTTGCCTTATCATTTGCTGTAAAAGATTGTAACACATTTTTGGAATCTGTATTATTTGAAATAAAAATTGAATATACAGGTTTATTAAATATGCCGCATTTGAAAGTAGAAAAATTTAGCCAATTTAAAAGCGAAAATGAAATGTTATTTTCACTTGGAACTATTTTTCAAATTGAATCTGTTAACGAACATTCAGACACTTTATGGGTTGTTCAGCTTAGATTAAGCAACGATCAAACGTTGAATATTCCACAAAAATTGAAAGATATTTTTCAAAAA
This sequence comes from Didymodactylos carnosus, assembly GCA_905250885.1. Lineage (NCBI taxonomy): Eukaryota > Metazoa > Rotifera > Eurotatoria > Philodinida > Philodinidae > Didymodactylos > Didymodactylos carnosus. Next base: position 9,955 of record CAJNOQ010007457.1, read on the forward strand.
TCGAATTCACATGAACATCTTGAAAGGTTTATTCTAACAGATCAAGTATTTAAAGCCGACGAACAAGATTTTATTAAAAAATGTTTTACAGAAGAATTTACAAGTAATACTAGTGCAAAAGCTAGTTTGTATATAAGTGTTGGACGTTTATATGGTAAAATTGAAAACTATGAAATGGAATTAATACATTATGATAAAGCAGTTAACAGCTTACCTACTAATCATTCTTTTCGATCACTAATATATCATAGTATTGCCACAATTAACTTTGAACATTCGGACTTTGACGCAGTATTGGAAAATTGTCAGAAAATGATTAACGCTATGACTTCTAATACGAAAAATTTGGCTGGTTTAATATGTCAGAATTTTGCTAATATTTATGAAACTATATTTGGTGGTAACGAGCAACCAATAGTAATAAAAGTTTGCATTGAGGTTATGAATCTTTTATTAAAATCTTTCCCTGATTATTTTCCAAAATTTGTTCCATACTACGCCATACTCGCTTACATTTCTGTGATAAATAATGATTCTTCCATGGCAAATGATTACTTTAACAAAGCTGTTAACGATAAAAAGTATTATTATTATTTATCAGCAGTATTCTACAAAACATTAGCTGATTTATATTATATAAAAAATAAACATTCTGAGGCCTTCAAAAATTACGAAAACGCACTTGACCAATATAGAAAGGCTTACGAGCGCAGTTCAGAATGTTATTTCATTGATCAGTCATTTAATATATCTTTATTCTCTAAACTAAGAGACTATAATGAACGAGCTGGAAAGTATGCAAAAGCGTTAGAATATTTAGAGATAATGATTCGAATAGAGAATGATTTGGTTGTTGATTTTGTCTACCATGGCCGATATCAATATTTAGAAAAATTTCTCATAAATTCCAGCGGTTATAAATCTCAAAATGATAGAAATTACATTAAAGGACTAGCTGAAAATCAAATCGAACTACATCGAAGCATTATTAACTATTTCTTATGCTTCGCTTTATATCAGCGTAAGCACAAAAACTATATACAAGAATTAGACTGTTATGAAAAATGTATAAAAAAATTACCTATGGGACATAAACTAGTTCCGTTATTTTATCATTGTATTGGAAGTATTCATTACAACCTTAGAGATTATGAAACTGCAATCGAAAATTTGAAGAGAGGAATTTATTTTGGCATCAACAAGATTAATTATCCATCAGTTGCTTTATCGTACGAAAAATTAGCAGAAATCTATGACCAAGAAAACCAGTTTACGCCCTCACATCTTGAGCCAGGTTCATTAGTATTAGAGAATTACAGAAAAGCTATTGAAATACGTTTCGATACTTAAGAAACAATGATCCAACAATTGCAACATTATACGAGCAATTCGAAACAATGGAGAGCAAATATAATCCAACTGAACTGGTACCTAGACCTCCTAAACCTCCGCTTCGACGATCGAACATGTGTAGTGTGATCTAAAAATATCACCTCGAATGCGATATATTTGGATACTGATGGTTATCAGATCACATGTCGGAATAGTAGGAAAATATTTATAACCGCTACAACACATTGGAGATGTGCAAGAAAAAAAATCTCATTATCATAAGACTGGAAATGGCAAACTATTCGTGAATATGGCAAAAGTCATAGAAATGGAATAGGGATTGCAACGTATTTGTAAGAATGAAAACTCATGTATTGTATTTGTCCGTTTAAACACTTTGTTTTTATTTCGAATTTCAGTTCATAAATCGGTATGTGGTGATCACACCAGTCTCTCACTCAAATTCTAGTTCCTCTCTAGAATTAATCAATGCTAGTGGATGCTACTTAATATGGTGCCTTACACTTTTATTTGCAAATTAACGTTATATTGGAAACCGTGAAGTAATACGCCATTCGATTTATTTTCGAATACGTCAGAGATTTCTAAGTGCAACAAATCTCTGTATTTGCCTTTTCAAAATGTTACCGATAGCAGTTATTTGTACTCGGTTTTAGGAAAACGGGATTTCTACCATGGATTCCTGAATAGAACTGCCATGGATTTTTCTAGAATAACTCGAGAGCGAAAAGACATAGAGGGTTCGAGTTTTCAGCATTTTGTAGAGAAGACTTTACTCTATCTTCACTTAAGGTGCCGGCAATGCGAAATTTAAGTAAAAATGTTTTTTTGTCGTTTTTTTACATCATTTGATAGAGTGAGAGTTGCTGATCACGAAAAACAACTTTTTACCTTACACAAATATCTTTTTCAGGTCGGAAAATACGAAAAAATCGAAGTATGTCGTATTTTTCAAAAAA
>CAJNOQ010007458.1:0-12263 GCA_905250885.1 Didymodactylos carnosus
GAATAGAGAAGTCTCAGGGCTTCGGGAAAAATACCTGTAACTGCCAAATGCAGCAAAATAAAACTTTTGCTTAGATCCCATCTTGCACAGGACACTTTGGAGTATCTATCTATGAGAAAAAACAATAAATTTCCATGTAAAACGTTTGCGCTATTAACTGGTTTTCAGAAGATCCTCTGAAAAACAGGCTTTGAAAATTTTTTCGAAATTCATTTTTGCTCATGGGAAGATAGCCTCAAGTCTTAGCTATCGAATGGTGAAAATTGCAAGTCTCTATCTTTATTTGATGCCGAGTTATTCAAAAAATAGTCACACGCACCGACTTTTTGGATGGACAGTAGTTACTCGTATTTGCGGGTATATACTCGACGGGCATACGGCCGTAAACTACTGGCTGGCACTGCCGTATACGTCAAGCTGGATCTAACGTATACTGCCGTAAAAATGTACGTCAAACATACTGCCGTAAACGTCTGACTGGAGTTGACGTATACGGCCGTAAAACGGAAACATGTAAACGTCAAATATACGGTAACATGCGGCAGTATACGTCAGATATACGTCAATATACTGCCGTATACGCTAACGTATACAACAGTATACGGCAGTACACACTTGACGTATGTCTCGACCTGGGATGCGTCGTATGCAAGAGACAGAAAGGACGACAGTTTCGGTTGCTTCTTGAATTATTTCTCTGTTGTTTTACGTGCAACAAGGGAGAGAACACTCATGAATTTTTTGTGAAGAGAACATTTCAGCTTCACAGTTTCATTTTTGCTCATGGGAAGATAGCCTCAAGTCTTAGCTATCGAATGGTGAAAATTGCAAGTCTCTATCTTTATTTGATGCCGAGTTATTCAAAAAATAGTCACACGCACCGACTTTTTGGGTGGACAGTAGTTACTCGTATTTGCGGGTATATACTCGCCCGCATACTCGTAAGTACTCGATACTAGTAATACGTCTACACCATATCAAAAGAAAGAATTATATAACAATCAAAGACCTCGCCCCATCCAGTAAATGACAGATGATCCTTTACTTTTTCCAACTTTGCGCTAAAAAATGCTTTTCTGATGGGAAAACGTGTAATCTTCGACTAAACATAGGATACGCTTCAAAGTAAGATTAGTTCAGAAAAGTAATACTTTCATTCTTCTACAACTACTTTTTTCTGTCTACTTTCTCTTAAGAATTCACGCGTCTGTTTTAGGGGAGGAAACTGGACGTGCACAGACAGTAATCCAAGCAACATCTGAGAAAAACGAAGAAAATTTCGCCACTTCCTCTGCATCGCGAAGCCAAAACAAGAAGAAGGAGAAAGAGAAGACCATTCACGAAAGTGGAGCGTCTACGAGGGTGAATTGAACGGAAAGAAACTGTATCATGGATATGGTATCTACTTGAGAAAGGACGGAACGAAATATGAAGGGCAGTGGAAAGACGGACAGAGAGAGGGGCAAGGAACGCTTATATGGGGAAGTGGCACGAAGAGGTCGGGTCAGAAATATGTTGGTTCTTTCGCGAACGGCGAGATGCATGGTCAGGGTCGACATGAATACGCGAATGGAGATGTGTACGAGGGAAATTTCGACAACGGAGAACATCATGGTTATGGTGTCCACTTGAGGAAAGACGGAACGAGATATGAAGGACAGTGGAAAGATGGACAGAGAGAGGGAACGGGGACATTGATATGGGGAAGTGGCACGAAGTGGCCAGGTGACAAGTATGTTAGTTCTTTCGCGAACGGCGAGATGCATGGTCAGGGTCGACATGAATACGCGAATGGAGATGTGTACGAAGGAAATTATGTGGAGGGAGAGAGATCAGGTTATGGAGTAATGAAAGACAAGAATGGAGACAAGTATGAAGGGATGTGGTTGAGGGACAAAAGGAACGACACAGGGAAGAAGACTTAAACCGACGCGAAAATACTGGAAGGACGGTGGGTGGAGGATGTATTCAGACCGCTATTGAATAAACTGTTATAAACAAAATATAAGCGACATTTTGCTCCCTTGATTTCTTCCCATTTTCGTTCAGCTTCTCTTCACTTTTCCGGAAAATTGTTTTGATATTGAATCTCTATTCATATAAACAGTATAAATTTCTTTATTATTTAACTTATAAATTACATTTTAAAATAATTTTTAATGATTTCCGTTGTATTAACTGAAGCAAAGTATGATAATTATCATTTTCTATGATAAAATCTTGACATGCAAGTTGTACTATATTTTCAATTGTTGAATTAGGATCATATATTGGAATTTGTATATGAGTAGTTCCGTATGAAACCTACCACCATTACATCGACCAGTTACGCAAGTGGCGAAATATACATTTCCTGGTATTGGTTTGGATGCTGATTCCAACGGTGAAAACCACAGGTCTCTAGCTGACTCACAAAAAGTTATGGGCAAAACATTTTTACGGGGAAAAGCGCGTTTTTAGCCATTTCCCAGCAAAAACCGACCCCTCTTGCAGAGCTTATTGTGGCTGAAGGACATGTCGTAGAACCTTCATTTTTGCGCCAAAGGAAAGACCACGCCGAGCTCTACTTAGGCATATGAAATTCAGCCGTGTAGAAGAGCCTTACGAGAGACCAGGATTTTCCGCAAAAACAGGTTTTCCAGAAATCATGCAGGATCTTTGGAAGTCTCAAAAACTAGTCTGAGACAGCCAGTCGATTGCCCATTGAATTTTGTGCAAAATGAGACGTCAAGCAACTTTTTAGAGCATCCCAGTCAAATTTTAGAGCAGAAATACGCAGCGAGGCTAAAAACCCCAAATATTTCAAGTAGAGTTCAATAATCGCTAGGCGACTTTAACCTCACTGCTTATTTTTGTTCTAAAATTTGACTGGAATGCTCTAAAACGTTGCTTGACGTCTCATTTTGCACAAAATTCAATTGGCAATCGACTGGCTGTCTCAGACTAGTTTTTGAGACTTCCAAAGATCCTGCATGATTTCTGGAAAACCTGTTTTTGCGGAAAATCCTGGTCTCTCGTAAGGCTCTTCTACACGACTGAATTTCATATGCCTAAGTAGAGCTCGGCGTGGTCTTTCCTTTGGCGCAAAAATGAAGATCCTACGACACGTCCTTTAGTCACAGCAAGCTCTGCAAGAGGGTTCGGTTTTGCTGGGAAATGGCTAAAAACGCGCTTTTCCCCGTAAAAATGTTTTGCCCATAACTTTTCTTGTAAGTCAGCTAGAGACCTGCGGTTTTCACCATTGGAATCAGCATCAAAAAATACGGTTGGAGAAGGTTTAATTGCAAGAACAAAAAAAGAGAGAATCTTTCCCCTGTCTCTCTCGTCTATATCTATTCTGCAAGTTATTAATAGTAACATACAGCACGATTTCTCGAAGTCATTTGTTTGACATGTGGAGTTGTTGACGCATATTCCTAAGCTTTCCAACACGTTTTCATTCGTAAAAATGACATTAGATAAGAAAATTGAGTAGTACAGACATCCACGTAGAAAAACGTCCTTGCCATATATAGGCGAGCCGTTTTCCAGTCACATAGCCCAAAAAATTTGCAGTTTTTTAAAATTGAAGGTTCTTTTGTCGAAGTTCTTTGTAGCACTGGTTAAACTGCAGACAGAAACAAAATTGTTTCATTCTGATGGACACACACAACATACTCAATGACAAAAACAATAACCGATAACTCTACCAACGAATTTTCAGCTGCTTGTCGAAGACAAGCGTGATCTAAACGTGGAATCCCGAAAAAAAGACAGAAAAGTATAAGACAGATTGTGCGCTCTCTCATTTTGCTCTCTGTTTCTTTCTTTTTTTCTTCTTCGAACGAACTTTTGTTTCTTTCTTTTTCTTTCCCCATCCATGTCCGACTACGGTATCTATACACAAGCAGATACCTCATTTTACACGCGTTCAGTATCAAGTCAACCGGCAGCACAAAACGATGTCAATCGAGACATCCGAAAGACAAGAAAAAATCTCATCACCCTCATTTGTGTGCTGTCTGTGAGTGAAGAGAGTTCTTTCTTATCTCTTATCTGTTTGCTTGACTCTTAGTTCTTTGGAACGTGCTATTACATAGTACCTTATAGTCAATTATAGTACCTTCTAGTCAATTATAGTACCCTATAGTACCTCATAGTTTTACTACATATATAACATATGTAGAATATATCTATATAATAAAATTATATATTTTATACTATAAATTATACATTCTATATTATATAATATAGATACAGAGACAGATACAGATGTATCTATCACATATGTATAAATTTTGAATTATTTTGTAATTCATTTCCGTCATGAACTCACCATAATATGTGTATTAATAGACCCATAATTGGGTATTAATTCTCAAATAACGCAAATTCTCAATTTATCAGGGAAATAAATCGCTTTAAATGATTCATTAATTGCTAACTGAATTAATTATTCATGTTTTTATATAATCGAATTTTCTTAGATTTACAAATTGTTTTTGTTGGTTTTACAGAGGTTTTTCTGAAATCCTCGAATTTAGAAAAAAACGATTTTTTTTAAATTTCAGCTATTGGAGTTATTTTAGCTTCTCCGTAGGTTTTCGATAACAGAGTATATAGCCAGCATGTGTCGGCAAATATGCGCCATATGTACTGCCTTAACTGAACTTTTCCGTTGTATTTCTTTTCTACGATTCGATTTTAATGGAACCTGGTGATTAGCATATTCTTTTTTCTTGTGAAGTAGGAACGAACTAAAAGAAGGAAGCAAAAGGGACCTCTCATAGCTAGTTTTGAAGCTTTCTTATTATGTTCAGTTTCTACTTTGAATGAATAGATAAAAAAGAATCAAAGAATGTAAACAAAAATACGAAAAGCAAAGAATGTGAACAGAACACATAAGTATAAAATACGCCTGCAGGAGAAAAAAAAAGTGCTGTACATGTCTCTGCATATGTTCATTCGATTTATCATAGTCGATAACCTCTGACGAACTACTCTCAGTTTTTTCCTATACCGCTTTAGGAAGAAAAAAAAATTGATTTTTTAAGTCAAAATTTGTTTGGCGTTTTTCTCAAAATAGATTTTTCTATTTTCACCTGTTCATGTGGCCCAGATTTCTCTGCTATTTTACATGCTAGAAAGCTCGGAAAGGTCTTAAACCGAAGCTACGACTTGTCACTACAACGTAGCAAGACCCGATTTTTATTTTCAGTTTTATTTTTGAGAAAAATAAAAAGTTTATAAAGAGTAAGTCATCCTTTTTTCAACTTTTTTAAAAAGGACTTTCGGAAAAAATTAATAGAAAAATATTTAAAAAGTCCGTCCTTGCTAGGATGTAGCGACAAGTCTTGCCTACATTTTAAGATCCACCCGAGCTCTCTAGCATGTAAAATGGCGGAGAAATCTGGGCCGCACGGATACCTACTTTTTGAGCCTTAATTTCGCGATAACTCTGGTTATCAAAAATAGGTGAAAAAATAGGTTATAACGATTTACTGAGGGGAGTAAAATGATGCTTTAATACAGGTGAATGAATAAGAACTAATTAGTTGTGTTCCGCCAATTTTCTACCAGAACAAAACACATACAGCAGGAACATTTCTTGAAGATGGGACAAGATACTAATGACATGTTTATAAGAAAGGAATATGTTCGTGAACATATCTCTCCATTTCTTAATTTCATTCTGCTTTTGAACTAAAGGAAAGAACTATTTTGTACGCTTTTTAACGAAGGAAAGGGCAAATTAAAGGATTAATCAATTAATCTTTCTTTTTTCAATGAAAGAACATGTGATTATGCGCTTATATTTTTGAAATATGAATCGTGAATAAGAGAATCAAAATGGAGGACTCAATGACATGTTGTTAAAATTTTATATTAGACTAGTTTTCTTCAAAATTCGATTCTGATCCTAACCATGTCCTTTCTTTTGACACAACTTATACGTTAATTGATCTCTCTCATTTTATTTTAATTTTTTATTTAACTATATTTTTATTTAATTAAAAATAGAACCCGGTCATCGCAAGTAAGAACTTGCAGGTTGATGATGGATATCTCTACTATAACGTCGTGTAATGTTTTTGCTAACATAAATCGAATACTTTGTAGCCTTGAAAACTGCCTTCAATCATGATGATCTCTACGGGTGATTGATTTTGACGTAGAGACTCTAGTTTGTAACTAGTGTATGTCGATTTACCTTCCACTTGATCATGATCAAATGTAAATGAATAGGGATTTTCGTCCACCGCTCGAAAGCATGGTTGAGCCAATGTTGGAAATGAAAAGTCGAATGATGTAGCCTCAATACCATTTTCCCCATTACATTTCCAAGTCCCATATTCATTTGAGTAGGGCGTATCGTCCGGATTTGTTGAATATTGACTGATGCCAATTTTGTCAGAAGTAACTCCGCTGAATGTACCATCAGGGTGAAATGTTACTATTTCATAAGTGGTTGAATTAATAAACTTTATATAATAGACGCCAACATGTTTGTAGCATTCATTTAAACAACTACGCTTTGATAATCCTGATACATAATATGCATTATTACCACCATCGATATATGCCACAGCAATACTCCAAACAACAATTAAGGTAAGTAACATGATGATGGTGATATGAGAGATATAGATTACGTATACGTGTAGAAATGTATGGTACTCTTGAAGATAACATCAACAGGCTGATATATATAAATACAGTAAGAAATTAGCATCAGATAGTAGTGCATGGGTATTTAATTGATTGTCGATGGTGGAATCTATTAAAATAAAATTTTCATTCTATGCACATGTTGTTTTTCTTCTTTCTCTTTCCATGTAGATTGCTCTAGAAAAAAAGACATAAAATAAATGTATAGAGTCATAGAGGACATGAAAATAATTTCTAGTTGAGAGAAGAAAAACGCGAGCTAGAGAACATGGAATAAGAAAGAGAATAATAATTAATTGAGAATTCAATTTAAAGAAAAAGATATTGAATCTTCAAATAATACGATGCCGTTAGAGATGCCATTAGACTAATCGGACAGAAGAGATAATTTTCAAGATAAGATTCAGATTAGACAATTGAGACATACGTAATAGCGCAGAAGAAATGATGATGATATGTCAGGATTGTAGCACAAGTAGGCAAATAGATACGGCACTATACATTGTGGTGGAAGTAATCGGGTAGTCTAATTGGCTTAGACGCCCACCCGATAATCGGGAGACGCGTGGTTCGATCCTTGCTCTGATCATCTTTTGTGGTGTGACTTTCGTGCACACTACAATGTGTCGAAGTCTGGTATGTCGTTTGTTTGTTTGTGACTGTGGCGCGATCTTATCATCCGCCGTGTGTCGCAACAAATGTACGCTAAACTCATCCTCACACTCTAGATAGTTAGAGTAGTTACGCATCATATTTCTAGAGGCACAGTTTCAATCGGTTTTCTATTAAGACTAGTGTTACGATTTCGTAGTCGACTCAAGTGCTTCTTTAGCCTCCTCGATTCGTCTAAAAGTCAATTTAATTTCTCGATTATTCAGATCAGTAGACTCTAATTGAAATAATTTTAATGCATCATTGAAAGCTGTCAGTGCCAAATTATAATTTCTAAGATTCATATGTACGACAACAATGTTACGTAGTGTAAATGCAGTTTGAGTGGCGATTTCCTGTTTTTATTGATGAATTTTCAATTTTCTAGCAAAGTGTACCAATGCTAATTCAAATTCATCACTTTGTTGATGAGTGCTTCCAATACGATCTAAACGTAAGATTGATATGTCCTCTGTATCAGTTAGTGGTGGATTAGAATTTTCCAATATGAACAAGACTTTTTTACAAAATCGAAGATCTTGATAGTTGACAGGACGACGACAGCAATCTTTTACCATATCTGTCACAGTCGACAGTATAGTTTGAACATTTGGATGGTTTTCACCAAACTCTTCCCGATATTCATTCACTTTTTGTTCCAATAAATTAAAAGCACCTTGATAATCAGTGTCATCTTGAGGAGCTTCAGTAATTTCATCTACAGGGGAAACATCATTAACTGGAGTAGGTGATCTTGTCCAGTCGTCATAAGACATCGCGCGTTGTGCAGCATATTCAGACCAAATAAAATCGTCATCCTACATAGTGTATTTAGAGCAAACAGCACTTTGCATCTGTACGGTGTACTCAGATCGAACAAGACGATGACCTTTTTGAAGCCGGTTACTTCCATTAAGACGAGCGACAAGATCATCATGGCCTCTTGGATCAAAGTCTCTTTTCTGAATTGTTAATACTTGAGAATAAAATTCCAATGCGGTATTCAATTCATCTTGATCAAGAAGCACATCTGCAATATTTATTAAACTTTGAACAATATCATTATGCTCTGATAGAAGCAACCTTTTTCTCATTTCTAATGATTTTTGATAATAATCACGAGCACGATCAAATCGATTAATTTTTTAATAGACGAGCCCAATATTATTGAAACTTGCAGCAATATCAGTATGATCATTGGATGATTGTTTTTGTCGAATTTTAAGTGATTTTTTATGATACGTTAACGATTCAGCATAATCTCGTTTTTTATAATAAGCATTACCAAAATTATTTAGTGTTATAGCTGTATCTAAATGTTCTCTGTCATAAAAAAGTTTCCTAATTTTCAATTTCGTGGGATCTTTCAGGGTTGTTACTGTAATTCCTGCAAAAGAAGGTGTGAAATCATGTTGCTCATGGGTGCTTCCACGCAGCCTGTCCCAGATTTACATCAACTTTAATCTAGCAACTCGATATTAGACTAGTTTTCTTCAAAATTCGATCCTGATTCTAACCTTGTCCTTTCTTTTGACACAACTTATACGTTAATTGATCTCTGGAAAAAAGATTCCCAGAAACCCAGAAACTCTAGAACTGGTCACAGACTTTTCTCAGGTACACGACCGGATAGTCCCTTCAATTCTTCATAAAATGAGATTGTTTCGAGACTTTTGTGGCTTTTTTTCAAGGAATTACAGCAAAGACCCTGAAAGAGCCCATGAAATTGAAAATTCACCTTTTCTTGGAGAAATGAGGTCTCATTGATATTTTCTGTTTTCTAACGTTCAAAAAGGTCGCAGAAGGATGAGAGACGTGTCATGTTAATCAGAAGTAAACCGACCATCTCACCATCTAACTGGAAAAATTTTGTGCTTAAGTTCAGATTTTCTGGGTTTAAAAATTCTGTTTATTCCATTGACTGTAAGTCTATGGTCATACAAAAAAAATTGGGTATACGAAAAAGCAAAAGTGTTTGTGTGTCCGTACACGGGTGTGACAGACGTAAGCACACACGGTGACGGACGTACATACATATAGTCATGTGGCAGTGTGACGGACGTACATACATATTGTCATGTGGCAGTGTGACGGACGTACATACATATTGTCATGTGGCAGTGTGACGGGCGTACATACATATGGTAACCAGCCAGTGTGACGGACGTATATACATATGGTAACCAGCCAGTGTGACGGACGTACATACATATTGTCATGTGGCAGTGTGACGCACGTACATACATTTAGTCATGTGGCAGTGTGACGGACGTACATACATATGGTAACCAGCCAGTGTGACGGACGTACATACATATTGTCATGTGGCAGTGTGACGCACGTACATACATTTAGTCATGTGACAGTGTGACGGACGCACATATACAGAATCACTAATGAGTGTCATTGACATTGTGCAGAGAGGTGCTTGCGTTCAAGCTTTATGTAGAATCAGGGAAGTGTAACACCTATCCTGGCTGCGAGCGCGGACCGAAGGGACGCGTGAGCATTTTCTGTAATTTAGAAACTTTTTTGATCCCTGGGGTTCTTTGGGTACTCTCGAGAAACCCAGTTTAGATTGAAGGTACTTTACGAAGTTGACACATCATGTCACAGAAATAATCATAACACATGGTATTTAGTCTCTAGCGAACACCGACCGAAGGGAGGTGTAAGCGTTGTTCTGACTAAGAAGGCCAAACTTTGCCCCCACTTAGGTTTCTTTATCAAGGGTAAGAAGACTGATAGATCTGGTAATATTACGTCCATTTCGAACATCTGTGCGACAGGTAAAAGTAAATCAAATTACAGAGTCTCGATGAACTATAGCAATTCTGATAAATGTTTCTCACCGGCGAAAAGCTAAAGCAAGTGGTTCTGTAAACTAAGATGGAAAATATGCACGTTCTCATCGCGAAACATATATGCCTCAATTCTGTAGTAGCAAGGTCGAGTTACAACACAATGAATAATAATTCCGAGAATACACTCAGTGGACTTACAGGCAATGGACCTAGTGAATCGATACGATTCACGTTATTTATTATTTTGGGCGTACGTATCAAAACGTATCCATCCGTTTATCAAACTACTGTTCAAGAGACAGAACTGAGTTTAGTGTTTCCTTTTCAAAACAAATGCTTTTAACATATGAATATAATAGGTCAAAATTCAGTTTGAGTCTATCGGCGTCGAGTTGGAAATTGTGAGAAGGTGGGGTGGCATCAACATCAGATAATATCAACATGCTGGTAGTGATAAAAACAGTAAGAAATTAGCATCAGATAGTAGTGCATGGGTATTTAATTGATTGTCGATGGTGGAATCTATTAAAATAAAATTTTCATTCTATGCACATGTTGTTTTTCTTCTCTCTCGTTTTTCTACTCTTTCCATGTAGAATGCTCTAGAAAAAAAGACATAAAATAAATGTATAGAGTCATGGAAGATGTGAAAATAATTTTTAGTTATTTGATATCCATCCCTCGGGTTTTCTTACTGTTTATTATTTATGAAATTGAACTACTGATGAAGATTTTAATTAATCGAAACGTTTAGTTAAACAAGAATAAAACTACTAAGGAAAAGAAAGAAATTAAACAATTAGTAAAAAAAGTTATTTCACAATATGGTGCTTATGAAAGAACCGGTGAAGAACGGCTCAGCATCTGTAGGTCAACATCCTTCATGTTGATCATATCCATTTATTTTCTCGTTAACCACTCCACTTTATATATCGTTCAATAGTGAATTTCATGGACTATAAAATGAGCTATAACAGATTATTATAGAATTTTACCCCCTCACGCAAACCCCCCTTACTCTCTGAATTCGAGTGATACACTTTTTGTAAGAGCCTCATCGTGCACAGAAAAGCTATTCAGATCTTTCCTCACGTTTCTTGTAAGTTACTTAGCTATTATCCTCTAGGAGAAAAGCTGAAAGAAGAAACCGATTTTGTGTAGAACACTGTATTTCATTCTCCATTCAACAAAAGGTCAAAATTACTGCATCCGTTGTGTATCTTGTCCATAAGTCCAACTAACTTACGATTTGAAAGAATACGTTATACATCATCCTGTAGTCCCTTCAGTTTTGCATCGTTCTATATACAAACTAAGCCTAATCTCTGTCTGTAGAAGAAACTATAATCATTTTTATGTGCTGAGAAAGAAAGAGAGAAAGAGATGTATGGTGCTGTTGAATATAAATTTCAAAACAATTTCTCTTCTTATGCTGTTCGTTCTGTTCTGTTGTGATCAATATTAAAATCTCAGTATATATATATATATATAGAAAGAGAGAGTGAGCACCTTCATCCCTTCTGTTTTGTCTAGTTTTCATTCCAAATAGTCTCTTTTTTACTTTTGAAAATGACTCAATGAAGAGTCGAAACATCACGATAAGTTTAAGTTACATTATTAAATAAATGAATTTGAAAATTGAACTTTTTGTCAAACCGAATCATTCGTATTTGTTCGTCTAACGTTTCAAAATGGTCTGAATTTTATAATCTATTCTGTCGTCTAATTAATCGAGGTCATAATCCAACTAACTTTCTAAAAAAAATTCTACAAACAAAACGTTCCAATCGATTAGAGTAAAAAACTCTATACAAAAAGATAATTTTAACAACATTATAGTTCCATACTTTTTCTTTTGAACTGGAAATATTTATTTGATTCACCATTGTATTCTGGTCACGCTTTTTTATGGAAGAGGCGGTTTATTATTTACCCTATCATTCCATTTGTTTTTCTTCCTTCCTCTTTCATTCCATGAAGAGAAGTACTACCACTTGGACTATTACGACATTCTCTATACACACATACCGATTACTACTATCCATTTCAAAAAAGAAGAAGCACGGCCATTTCTTTGATAACTTTTTCTAAGAAGCAGCTAAAAAGGTGCGGTTTTCAGTATCGGAAAGCGAAATGTTGGGGTAATATGAAAAACTAAAA
>CAJNOQ010007459.1:0-12262 GCA_905250885.1 Didymodactylos carnosus
AGACGCCTAGAGATCTAGAATATCACAGATTAAAGAGAAAAGTGTGCTAAAGATTCTGAGATGTTCCTACAGTCTACACATTCTTTCATTCAGAAACTATGAGAAAAATACAAACACCTACTTTTTCAGTTAATCTGTGATATTCTAGATCTCTAGGCGTCTCGTTACTCAAACATTATAAGAAAAACAAAATGCAAAAAAATCGTTATGGAATTTCACTCCGGTAGCAGAGATGGTTGGCCAGAGAGAGTACTAAGTGGGTATCATAATCTCCCAAAAGTTTGCTCGTCTGTATGCAAGAACGATCAATTTTAAAATCGCTTCAGAACCCGTTTTAAGGCAAACACCATTAATATGTTTCCATTAACTACCGATCAAAGTGATGTCTGGCGAATCGAAGTTCCAAAGTCGATAGTGCAAGATATGTGCTCTCTTCTTTCTATAGCCAGAGTACGATGCACTATGTGTTACGTCATATAGGTTTGAAGCTGTCTCAAACTCGTGAATCGATGATCAATTGAATTTGTGTAATACTTAATAGTATTTTTAGGACTCTGATGCTTTATCATTTGCTGTAAACTTACATTTTTTGGATAAAAGAGAGTATAAGGTCATTAACCAAGGAATATCCCACCTTCACCCCTCATAAAAGCAGAAGACATTTTGCAGCGGACACTTAAACTACTTTAACTTACAAAGATTATTGTAAAACATGCTGTATCTTTAAATTTTGAACTTAATCCTTGATCTAGTTCTATCGATTTATGATGACAAATTAAGTACGTAATCTATTTTGACGATAATTGTTTCCGCTGAGGTACTAGTTATGTACTGTTCATTTCTCTTCAGTTGATGGCGGTCTAATTATTAAGAGAAAGAAGGACGCTTTTCCGCTTTTCTAATAGTGAATTTTTTCGGAAAATGAATAATCTCGTTTAAAATTTTCGTGAATAGTTTTGTGAAAATGTAAACATGGCTGACATTCAAAAAATGGACAATTAGCGCTTTGTTTGTTTTAGATACAGCATTAGAAAAGAACAGTGATGAAAGCAGTTCCCGTATAGTCAATAACCTAGTTTTTCGCCAAATAATTTTAAGATCATCAGTTTAAGTATGATAAAAATGACGAGAAATTTATATTATTGCCAGTATGCAATGAATGTATATTTTCCTGATGCTACTCTAATTGATATTGTACCTGTTGACTGATTTTCAGTCAATTCACTCACTCCATGCACATTCTTCAGCATTCTCAGTTCATTATCCATAACTTCTCGCATCCAAAATACCTCATCGTCACATATGAGTTTCATGCATCGCCCATTCTTGATCAATGCGTCAAATGAGACAATTGCATCTACATTATTCGGTATGGTCACCGACAATGACACTGACTCCACTGACAGTCGCGTCCATTTCGCTCGAACTGCCCCTTTAATGGTCACCACTTCTGCTTCAATATGGTTCAACAGATTAGCATCATACGGTATACGTGGATGAATTTTGATCGTATTGAGCGCATTCAACTGGATTCCTGCCAAATATTGATAGAACCATGCTCCAATGCTGTTAAACATGTGATGATTTAAAGATGATCCTGCTTGCGTTGGCAGCGTATTCCATTGTTCCCAGGTAGTTGTGGCATTTTGTATATCATTATGAAACATATAACCATAAGATGGATAAGAGGTAGATAGAGCAAGTTTTAAGGCTAGATCATGATATCCTTCGTTGGAAAGAAGAGGATACAAGGCAGCTATACTGACGATACCTCCAGTGAAATAGCCAGTTGCCAGAATACTGTTGATCAGTGAACTGAGTACAGTTGTACGAAGTGATGCTGGTACAACATTGGGTAAGGCGAGTGCAAGTATATTAGCTGTTTGACTTCCATCAGTATATCCACTTACCGCCGTATTGTAGAAGACACGATGAAATTCGTCAGCTAAGCGTTGATACAACCGTGTGTATTTTTCAACATTATCGGTGCGATTCAAAATTTCACTCATATTAATAAATGTGTGTACATCTTGTAGAAAAGCATAAGAAGACACGAGTGAAGCATTTTTTGTCTGCTGGACTGCTGCCCAATCACCATAGTTATAGTACATATTTGCCAAGCCTGTCTGTACGTATTTACCAGTTAAACAATCGATCCATGCTTGAATGCCCACATAATATTTTTCGATGATAGTCCTATCGCCAGTGTGTTCATACATGTACCAAGTAATAGTTGCATATGCTGTGCCCCAGTTCGGATCGGCAGGACTGGTACCTACCGTGAATGGCACTGTATCACTAACTGCACCGTCAGGTGTTTGATTATCGGCAATCATGGTCAAAAAGTTCAGGTAGAAATTCACATAATCGAAATTGTACAATACTTCGTCAATGCTAAGCGCGGCATCACCCATCCATCCACGTCGCTCATTTCGTTGAGGGCAGTCGGTAGGCAGGGACATAGAATTACTCAATTGAGACCAGAGAATATTATGTTGTATTTGATTAAGTACAACGCTGCTACTGGTAAAATTACCGATCAGAGTTGTTTCGCTATGTGCATTGTAACACTCGACATCATCTTTGTCGATGTTATCATAACCATTGACCAGTAGATATCGGAAACCATGATAAGTAAACAAGGGTTCAAAAGTTTCATTGCCCGTTCCATTCAAAATTACTGTATCCATCACAGCAATACTTTGCAAATTTTCATAATATAATCCTTTAAAATCAATACCGTTTTCACCGCTTGAGTATCGCAATTCCGCGTAGCGTAATTGGATGATAGTGGATTTAGCAGCCTTAAGTGAGGTCAATTTACACCAGCCGGCGAAATTTTGACCAAGATCGAATACTTGGCCATTGACAGAATCTTTTGAAATAGGCTTGATCACGCCACCATCAGTGACACTAACACCGTTGACTCCCGTGACGAGACCCGACCGACCTGAGGTAGCAATATGCAGTGCATCGGGACCAATTCGAATGGGATCCATGGTTTGTAAGGACAAGTGACCACCGGCCGTAAAATTCACTGGTGATGGCAGAATGGAAGCATTGATCCATAATGGATATGGATCAGTGAAATTGGCACATGACCAGCAAGAACGCACTACTCGTAAATCCATTGTTGTGCCCATATATACGGAATCATAGCGATGTTCACCTTCTCTACCTAACCAGGATGAGTCGGTGACAACGGACTGACTAGTATCGTCTGTATAGTTTAGGTTTAATTGCATCAGCACACGGGGCGGACCGTATTGATCGGAAAGTTCAGTACGTGCACCTAAACCAATGGCCCACTGTTGCCGATTGTACCATCCTTGACCTAAGACAATACCAATGCCAATCGGACCGGTTGCGTTGAAGACATCAGTCAGATCATAAGAGGTATAGAGGGTACGTTGCTGATATGTTGTCCAGCCAACATCTAATCGTCGCGACTTGTCAATCAGTTGACCTTCAATATACAATTGATAATAACCTATGCCACTGATATAAGCGGTGGCTGCACGAATTGTGTTCGATATATTGATGACAGTACGTAATTGATTCATGTTTATACCATTACTACCAATCCATTCACCTGACCAATCAGTGAGGGAAAAGAGTGCAGTGCGAAAGTGTGCCTTGTACCACTGACTTTCACGTTGGACAGTGAAATATTTGATAGTGGCTGAATAACGTGTATCAGAAGTGAGTAGTGCACCGGCATACAATATATGTGCAGATGATGAGGAGTGTACATAGCCACTATCCCACATAACTTGGTTACTAACATCTGCATGTACTAGAATGTGGTAGCCTACTTGTTTCACTCCTCTGACCAAATCACCCTCATCATCAAACTCATCGCCTAATTGCCATGAGAAGTGCGGCGTGTAAGTATCAATGACAATATCAGAATGCGTGGTGACATCAGTATGTTGAATGCGTACATGACGAGGTGTAATGATTGATGGGAAAGAGGAGGAGTCCTCTGATGCACCAGAATCATGAAGAAAATGACTGCTGCTCTTGTTGATCAGCAGCACAAGGATAAGTAGCGCTAGCATGAAAGTATATAGTGTCGCAAACGAAATGAAGGATGGACAACACCGTAGATAATGCAAGATAAAGTTGTTTGTTCTCTTGCACGGACTTATAATGGTGCTTTTTCTCTTCATCTTTTTCTCACTCTTATGGGCACCGAATAGACAAAAGAAAACGCTCCTCACCTGCGACGACAACATGTTGTCTAGGTAGTGCGCATCAACAAGTCATTATATAGTTTACACATATGTAACATCATCAAAAACAGTCAAAAATGATAGCATGGTACTCTGTACTTTTTCCTCAGTCACAATAAATATAGCTTAATCCAACCCCGACGAAAAGTAATTCATATAGAGACAAGAAATAGTCTTTAACTCGAAATATGATTTTTACTAGAAAATGATTTTTTAGGATTTTTCAATAATACTGCTATATTTCTTTACTTGTGCTCTATTATAATGTATCTTATCCCATTCCGTTTTAGATAGTGAACAGAAAGGAAACAAATATATCACAGATGTGTACATATTAGACATAAGCAGTTCCGTCCCGGTCCCGACGGGACTGGGACCGTGGCAGGGCCAAAAAAGGGTTTTTACCAGGGCTGAGACCGACACTAGAACTAAGATTTCTTTTGACAGTTGCGTAAAATCAGCTAAAACTTGACCTGTTCTTCATACTTAAATAGAAACGTTGTAGAAAATCGTCAGAAAGTCTTACAGTTCGATCTTATGTAACTAGGCATGCATTGGTTATTTTGCTTATATAATCAGAAGAAGAAGTATACGGCATAACTCATTCATTAAGGGACAAATAACAGATAACTGTCAATCAGAAACTTCTGAACTTTCCAGCATAAATAGAGTATTTTGTCCGTGTGAGTAGAACTGCTTTAAGAACCGGGACTATAGAAACCTTCCGGGATCGGGACGGGATCGCAACAACTTTACGAGACCGGAACCGAAACTGGAAAACCTTGGTCCCGCCCATATCTAGTACATATATTTTGATCTGTTTCTTACATTCTTTCTTCTTTCTTATCTTTGTTGATATTGGTCGATGATAGTGAGATGGCAGCTAATAATATTGGTAAAAATCGACCAGATTATAACTTCTACAGTATTACTATCGCAAACGAATAAGGAAAAGAACGAAAGGAAATAGATTGAAAGAAATTGTTTGCTTGAGTCGAGTTTCTCAAAGTTGTTGGTAGCTAGGTATTCTTTATTCTGTTGCACTTACTTTTATTTCGTGGATAATATTCACATGAGACCAGATATTCCAATTAATGTATACTTTTTTCACTAAAATCCCGTTAATTCCTGGACAATAGCATCCCAATCTGCACCCTGAAAACAGCACACACATGATAAGTCAAGCGTGTTTTTCTCAATTTTCTTACGCTCACACGGCTACCAAAACACAAGTACCGAAAACACGTGTACCATCTTTTCAGTCTTAAAGACTGTAAGATCAGTTCTTGGTTTTCTGGGATAAGAAATTCTTCACAACATCAATCCTGTTTGCTTTCGGGAGAACCCTCACATAACAACACATTTTTGTCGTTCAAAAAGGCGTTTTTCACAAGAACTTTACTCATATAAGAAGATAGAATCTCAATCTCCGTGAGAATTGCATTTTTCACAAGACTTTTAGTCACTCTTACAGACAGAGTTGTTGTTGTAAACCGGCCGGTTTAATGTGTAGTTGAAGCGGTAATAAACCGGCAAAAAACCGACCGATTCAATTTTGGAGTTCAACTGGTAAAAGCCGGTCGATTCCATGACAGATTAGAGTCCGGATTTTGTGAAAAACCGATTTTTTGCAGAAAGGTAAGCTTCTGCAATTTCTGCTGATGTATGAAACGCAGTAGGAAAAAGAATATAGATCAATCACGTTTTAATGAAGAAAAAAACTTTTTTTCCGGATAGATGTTTTCGAAATGGGAAAGAAAATAATGGGAGAAAATCCTAACCTGTGTTCATCTATATCCGAAATTATAGGACAAATGTAAAATGAATCAATAGATTATTTTTGGATCTATTGCCTTTTTTCAATCTCCCTTGGGCGATTCCAGTTGAAATCTCGAACTTTTGTTCAACAGTATTCATATTTCGCTTGTGGTTCGCAACCGGCAGCAACCGGTCGATTGAAGTGTGGTAAAACTGTTAAAAAATCGGTGATAACCGGCCGGTTGAAAAGTTCAACTGGACCGGTAACCGGTCGGTCCGGTTCCAACTCTGGTCCATCCCTTTACAGCATGGCAATATACAACATGATACGATAGCAACCAAAACAATAATTCGAGGTTCTTTATGATTATAAACGGCATAATCATTAGAAAATTATCAGTTTTTGATCCGCTACAGCTAGAAAGCTAGAACTGTCAGGATCGAAAGGGAATCGAATAAACATGCCGACAGCGGAGAAATTTGAATTCTATATCAACTCCCTGAATATGTCGCCACAATCAACGCGATTTACCTTTGTCCAAATTCAAGGGCAAAATGTATGACTCATCGCTTAAATTTGGACAAAGGTAATTCGCGGCGATTGTGGCGACATACTCAGGGAGTTGATATAGAATTCAAATCTCTCCGCTGTCGGCATGTTTATTCGATTTCCTTTCGATCCTGACAGTTCTAGCTTTCTAGGTGTAGCGGATCAAAAGCTGACAATTTTCTAATGCTGGTGGTAAATATCATCGTCCACGCTCGTTTAAGGCAGGTTTAACTATTGTTCTCGGTGATGAATGACAGCATTACTAGGCGTTGTGGAATGCGTAACGTTTTTAAAAAGTTTCCCATCCAGCATGAAACTATTCTATTAGAACTACTAAATGAGTAGTATCCTGGAGCCAACCACGAAAACTAGAAAACATTGTGACAAATATATAAGGAGCGGCCTATTTTCAATCACTATTTCGTCCCTACTTGCTGTGGTTTTGCAAAGAAATCGAAAATGTTACGGTGTAATGTGCATTTATTCGGGATACCTATCAAAATCGAAAACTGGCTGAGAAAGGACCTTGAACTCCATTTTTGTAGGCTTTTCTATTCTCCAGAGCCCGATTTCTGGGCAGACTATTAGCTTAAAGGCAATGGCCAACAGAGAATGTTCTCTCGTAAGCTTGATAACATAGAGATGATAGCTGCGGCCATCTTAGACGGATTGAGCATTTGCTTGGACTTTTCTCCGCTAGTATTATATGTGTGCAGGTAGGTAAGCTAATCGTACACAAATATTTTTTAGAGAGCAGAACAGACAAAGTGGCGTTTTTTCGTCGCACCATCTAAGCCCAGAAAGAACTCACTAACTACCAGTCGGAAGCTGTGGTGATGAAACAAGCGCAAAACACAGCTTTTGAGTTAGGACCGGTTCTGACAGATTTCTTAAAAACTTTGAGGAAAAACAATACATTGAGATTAACCCTCGCCCTCACATACACACCCCAGTTGGAACAATATTGTGTCACAGTTGTGAAAATATTCTTGCATAATTCTACTATTGTTATCTCGATGCGTCAAAGCCGGACTGTGAAGACACATTATATGAGTATTTGTAAAACTACAGTTGTAAGTTTTAACACTGATTAGCTAAGCAAAATTTATTAGTTTTTAATGTTTCAAAAATACTTCAGTGATACCTTCTTATTTTAATTTTTTGCACCAATGGTAAGTATCATAGAATATAAGAGAGAATATTGTATTTGCACTTTACGACTTCGAACTTATGAAACAATCATATCTTCCTCTTTCTGTTTGTTCGTGTGGTAATTACACACAATACTCTTATCAATTAATATATTCAAACATTTATCTTTTTCGTGTTCATATTTATTGCTGTTATTTTTCAGCAAATATTGATCAATTTTATTGTCAAACATAAAAACACACTAAAATATAATTGATCTAACTTACTAGCAATAGAAAAAAAAGTTAGTCTTACTTTACACTTCTTGATCGAACAGGATGGATCTAATGCAGAATCAAAGATGGATAGGTATGTAAAGGTGACATGGATGGTTCACACGTTTTCGTTGTATTATATACCTAGAGCCATTATGTGGCTGCTTCGATGATCTCCCATTATGTTTGTACGGTTGTTGCTGCTCGTGTTGTTTATATGGTGAAAACGCAGAGAGAATTGATGGTTCATCATGCGTTGGGCAGGCACTTCTCTATATGCTATTGGAAATGCTTGGTGGTTTTGGTTGTTTTATTCATATGGGTAAACGAGCGCTAGTAAGACATAAATATGGTATTGCCGAAGATCCAAATGATTTCCTTGTTACATGGTGTTGTGCTCGTTGTGCAATGTGTCAGGAAGCAAGAGAAATGAATACAAGAGGTATATGCATTAATGTCTCAATCATTCTGCCATAAAATATGTTTTCATTTAGGTACTTCATCAACAACTTATATTATAAATGAACAACCGAAACCATTTGTTCTTACTCCACCAACCATCACTGAATAATAATTATGTTTTGATTCTTAATCAGAGATACTGAGAGAGACTTCGTATGAACACTTTATACTGATAAACATGTTTAAAATTTCAAAATACAATCGCGTGATTCCCACTGACCATCAGATGCTTATTTGAACGAAAAATTGATTTGAATCTTGCATATACGTTTCTGAATGTGAAAGACTCTCTGCTAATATATCTACTGGGGTTCGAACTAACTTTTCAGTGTAGTATTCTGACATAAGAAAGGGGCACGATAAGAGGCAAAATCGAAACAAACAAATATTTTTGCACGTTTGTACATGGTTCAGTTAGTTTGATTGAAGAACAATGCTCTTAGACCTATGATCTTGCATGCCTCAACTGAAATACTTCTCGAATAGTCATATTACACGTTAAGTTTTGTGGAATAAGAGTACTTTTGTCATGTGTTAACTAAAGTTATATGTTCTATCTCTTCTTCGGACACTATAGGAATGTTGAACACAGTGATGTTGAATCAGTATTTTTCCATTGAGAAACTCGAGGCAAATTGTGTTTTTGTATCAGCTGAAAAACGTACAATTGTATATAGCGAAGTATTGGTAAGTACTTATTGCCGATTGAACTTGAAAGCAATCTCAGATATGATACGAGTATTAACAGAACCGGCATATGCCACACAAAAATCTTATCATTCAGTCATACAATTTAACACAGACGAGATCACTGTACTGCGAATGCGTGATTGTAAGCCATGTTTTAGGATGCTGCAGTCATGTTGGTTCTACAAATTGGTTCTTAAGCTATAAGCGTTGGCAGATCAAACAGCGTATAATGCCGTCCGGCAATTTTGCTCAATTATCTATAGACAGCCCAAGCATAAAAAAGTAAGCTAGTAGCGCACGCTGCAGCTAGCTATAAAAAATGTAAAAATATTGAAACGGGTTAGCGGGCGCTGCAACTAGCTACGCTAGCTTTGACACCCGGTGCAGCTAGTAACAAATCGTCAATGAAAGCTTAACACGATAAATATCCCGCTGTAGCTAGATTCACAACAAGCTGCAGCTAATTACTTTCCTTAGTAGTTTCAATCAGAAAGATAAGCTAGCTGTAACGGCCGCTATAACACCCGTTGCATCGGGCAGTACCAAATAACAGATCAAGAGCGTAGAAAATCTTTTAAAATAAAACGCGATAGAGCTAGCTGTAACGGCCGCTATAGTCTCAAATAAGAAGAAGAAATAATGGTTTTTATCGTTTTGTTTAATTTTGTATTTACATAAACAGTGGATGAAACCTGAGCGACTCGCAAAATCTAATTTCGGCTTACTAAGGTTCACGAATTTTGATTCTTTCATGTGTCTATGAGTTATTGAAGACTTAGTTAAGTTACATTTGCAACTGTGTGAGTTTTTGCAATAGATTTTATCCAGAAAAGGTTACCTACGGTGACCGGTAAAACGGTGCAGGTAGTAGCGGTAGCGGTAGTACCGTTACCGGCTTTACCGCTACCGTTGCATGCCTACACATATCTTCAATCACACACGTGTCGTTTTTTTCTATAAAAAACAATCAAACAACAACACAAACCTTAAAAGCAACCATTAATAAGTGGTGGGAGGGGAAGAGAAAATAGGAATGTAACCTGAACTACTGTACTGAGTAAATATTGATAAATTCTAGCCATTTACAAAAGGACAATTCATGACGGTCTACTTGATTTTTTAAACGCTTTAAGCAATAAAATAATTTTCACCCTTCAACTGACTTCGTAGTTATTCCAATAGAAAATGTCATTATATGTTACCAGTATTGCAGTATGTATTATTTTGAAGCTGTGTATTATTAGAGGTTGTCAATTATTGAGCAGGATTATTGCTGTTATTACCGTATTTATTCAAGCATGAAGATTGTGATTGTTGCTCAGTATACTTGTCCGCTTCTCGTAAATCTCTTCGTTGTGCCTTCGAGGGTTGTTCACCCTGCTGCAAAGAGACTGGAGAAAAGTGTGACTGGAGTGATTCATTGTTACTACCATTTTTAGTTTTTCTGTTTCGTTTGCTTCTTCTACTTTCTTGTCGCCGCCAACTGTTGTCGTCTGTCGGACGTTTAGGAGTAGATCGAACGTCATTTGTGTTTTCTAAAACATATGTTTGTTGAGACACTTGCTGTTGCTGCATTTGTGGTTGACCGAAATTCCTCTGTTGTTGTTGCTGGTAGAGCATTTGTTGAAAAACCTGCCACTGATATTGCTGTGCTTCTGTCGGGAGATTCACAAAGTTTGATTGATAGTTAGCTTGAATACATTCATATGGGTCCATAAAGTACGCATCTCGACACCTTGTTATTGGGACCAATCAATTCCTATGTTCCGGCATTCCTATATTCCTATCTTCCTACATTTCTGCATTTCTGTCTTCCTATATCCTATAACAGAAGTGATCACTCTGTTTTCCTAAATTGCAATTATTAGAAAACGGTTTCAGCTTTCTTGGAAAGGAAGACAATGGAGACTGAAAAATAACTTTACTATTGTTTATTTATTATTTATTACGTTTTGAATGATAAGCAAAAATTAAGAGAGTATTTTATATTCAATTTAATTCAATTTAAGAGAGTATCGGACCTTCTGCACAGGGGTGGAACAGTTCGAATTCAGTTGTTATTGAACGCGAACTGCCTACCAGTTCTTTTTAAAAATTGAAAATAAAGTTAAACCGTTGAACCCAGCTATACTGGCTTTGTGTATTGCGCTAGAGTTCGATGGTGCGTTTAGTTTACTAAAATAAGTCAATATAACTAGCTACATCGGTTTTATTCTACTTTCTATTCTTGAAAAGAAATGGTAACCTGTTGGCATTCTTCTGAAAAGAAGCGGTAAGTAGTTCGCGTTCTAGAAGAACTGTGTTCTCCAAGTTAATGACATAGAAACTTCACCTTATAAATATGTGTAAAATTCATCACCATTAAAGTAATCTTAATATAAAATAAATTATGTAATACCTTTTTTAATTAAAAATCATTAAAGCCGAAAAACTAAGGCATATCTCTATCTTTTCACTTTTTGGCAAATGTTAGCCAATATGTATAGAGAGTGTTCTGATATATCGTGATCTTCTTTCTGTATAGCGGAGATATTTCTTTGTTTCCCATCGTCAGAGAAAACAGACAAAAAGAATAGAGAACTAACGAAAATGGAGATATCTCTATTCGCACAAAATATATCCTGTGCTTACATTGCCGCACATTTGGTGCTTATAGAAGGAAGAGAGCAGAAAGAATAAATAAAGAGATTTGACGCATTTGTCATCGAATACAGTACAGTGCACATGCGAATAGAGATATCTCCATTTTCGTTAGTTCTCTAATAAAAAAAACAGAATGGAGAAAGTTTCATTCTATTGCGTTAGATCTGTTAGATGTAAAGATTAAATATGTGAATATCAGTGTTCTGAATCTGTATTCTGTAGAAGTTTAAGTGTATATCATAACTATATCTGATATATCTTTGTTCACATCTGATATATCATTAGATCACAGATATTCACATGTTCGCTCTTGATATATAATATCAGGACTGAACATGTGAATATCTGTGATCTCTATACAAAGTGTATAGACAACTGTAGGTCCATCTAATCGTCCCATCAACATTTCTCTCTCAGTTCGTCCCATATCAGTTTGCACTTAATTAGCTTTAATATAGTTGTTCGTACCTCTTGCGTACGGTGATATATATGACTGTTGTGTTTGTATAAGCAGTTAT
>CAJNOQ010007460.1:0-12259 GCA_905250885.1 Didymodactylos carnosus
GTAATACTAATTTTATGAATATTTCTATTCTCAGCAACAGTAATACTTCCAGTATTACTGTTGCTGAGAATAGAAATACTGTTCAGTATTACTGTTACTAGTAATAAGAATACATGGAAGATTACGGCTACCAGCAACAGCAATATATACAATATTTGTATATATTGCTGGTAACAGTAACAGTAATGTGCCATCTCTAATTCGAAAAGCCCGATTTTGTAGCTCATAAAACACTTCTTCGGCTAAATTAGAGACTATTTTAAAATGGAGAAAAAGCTGTCGATATTTTATGCAAAAGCTTTTCTGACACCTGTTATAACAGATTGTATTAATAATTTGAAGGGTAAGATTATATGATCACCCTTTTAATTCTTACGAGAGGTTGTAATTATCTGTCACTTGCATGTAAATCAGTCATTTGATTTGCATTAAAATACACAATGCAGCATAGACTAAAAACGTTATTTGGAATGTTGCTTTTGATTATATTTTTTTTATCTTTAAATACAGTTAAAAAAAATGCACAATGATTTTTGCATGCATAGCAAAGCCAACCTGTTTTCTCATTTCGAAATACAAAACATTGACATCAACTTATTTCATCAAGAATATAGGATTTGAATCCGATTATTGTGTTTTAAGTTATCGCTGAAAATGAGTGATTGCTTTATTATCTACTTAACGTTATTTTTGTTTCTAATGTTAAAAACAAGAAATATGATAAATAAAATTTGTTGTTCTTCCTTTGAACTAATATTATTTTGTAAACTTACGTGTTATTATCGTTCTTTTTTAGTAATCCTCAATTGGGAGATCGTACTGTTGATGAATTTCTCAATCAACTACCGGACGATAATCAGGATCCAAATTCCAAGTAAGTATTGTGTAACAGTAGTCATTCATTTTTAAAATTTTCATAGTTGAGAAAATATTAACATTATACAAGAAATAAGAATATATCATAGAAAAAAAAGATATGAACTGTTTATTAGACATGAGGCGATTATCCTTCTTTCATGAACAAATGTTATTCTGATATATATTCATACGCTCTTTGAAAATCAATAGTATTCAGTATGAAATATATGACAGAGAAAAGAGGTTGAATAGAAAGACGTATAAGAAGAATAGGGCGATTTTCAAAAGATGAAAAAAGGTTAATTAGCATTATTTAAACAAAATATAGATTCTTCATTTTTTTTTCATATTTTAACTCGATATCTTATGTCTACCTGTATCTATTTTTATTTCTGTTAGTGAGTTTTTGCCTTAATTGACTAAAATACACTAATAAGTTGAAGAATGTTTTAGTTATTGTTTTATGTTTTTTGTTTCCTCATCTTCATCGTACAGTATAATGTAAATAACACTAATAACTTACAACTACTAATTAGAGTCTTACCATCACAGTGGTCGCATCTGATTTTGTGTATACACATTTTCTCCTCTTTTTTTACAAGTAAGATCAAATTATTTTTCATTTTATGCTGTCTGTTTTCTTACAACCAATTCTGAATGAATTTTGTGTCTCTATGCGTATATAAACATTTTGGCTTTGTTGATAGATGATCATTTGTTTTAAAAATAGTCACATTTAGTTAGAAAATACAAGATACTCAACCTCCTCCCATTTTTTTTTGCTCAAGTCACATAGAACAGATATACAAACATTAAATAGACTATGTTTCATAATTTTATATAAATGGAGAATCTAGTTTATTTTCAATAGTTTTTAGTGAGTTATTTGACTATGCTTTAAACTCTTCGGAAATCACTCAGTCATGCTGTAGAGCTAGAGTTAGTTTACAGAAAATTTGGCTAGAATAAACACAGATAACAGTGACTCATCAACAAAATTTTGCACAGGAAATGATCGTTATAGTCTAAGTATTTTTCATTTTTTTCACACTGATCATTTTTAGAAGTAAAATATGCACGAGAATGATCTCTCAGTTAGTCTTTACTAAAGCAAGAGAACAAATATCATCTATCACTACACTCAGTGATTCTGATCAGCACGGAGTGTAGGTAAGCCATCCTCTTAGTTTTTTACCTTTCTATTTGACTCAGTCTCAGTGGAGATTTGCGCGAGCATCAAAGAAAAACCTGGTTGTATCATTGGGTGTAACGTATAAGTTTAATAAAAACGTTTTTGTTTTCTTACTGGTCATTTTCTGTAGGATCTTCGTTTACCGCTTTTAGCCAGAAGTTTAGCTCCTATCTCGGCCAAAAAACTATTGAAAGCCCTTTTCATATTACTTTCCCTTTATCTCTTAAAGTGTCATGTGCTTCCTGTGTTTATGCATTAAATTTTTCTATTCACCATTATGTGTAAAAAAAACCATTTGATTCGTTTTGATGGTCATCACCATATCCATTCATCTCTCACAATTCCATCTCTATCATCATCATCTAATAAATATCTAAAATAAAACTATGTCATCCACCATGATTAGTAACATATCAAGAAACAGTCAATATTATATTTACTCATCTTCGACACGTGTATTCTTTAAACTGTTCATGTTTAATCAAAATGGATACATCTACCTTAAAAAGTCTATTCAACGATAATACACCGTTAATTTGTACTATATTCGATAAAAATAATATTATTGTTTTTCTTTAGACCCAATACGTCAGATTTAATTGTAAATACATTAAGTCACGAATCAATTCTGGCCGCCGCTAGTAGTGGAACAGATGGTGATTCAGATTTAGATGCCGATGTAAATACATTACCAAATTTAAAAGATGATATTATACCAGATAGTGCATTCAAACATTTAAAAGCAAAAGAAATTAAATTACAAATAACAATAAATGAATTAATTCATACTGAACGAACACATTTAAAAAGTTTAAAAATTATGAGAAAATGTTTTAAAGAGCCAATGGAACGTTTTCCTGGCATGTCACCAGTAGAATTAGATTGTATATTTCGAAATCTTGATCAATTAATTGAATTACACAGTATGTTATTATAAAATCAATCTTTTATTTTAGAATTTATGATTTTTTGGTTTTTTTTAAAGGTCAATTTAAAATTGCATTAAGACAACATCGTGAACAAGCAGAAAACCATGTTGTTAGAGAAATTGGTGATCTAGTATTAAAATTTGTACGTATAAATAAGTTGAATGATGACACTGATATTGAATATTTTTTCCAACATATTTGATCTATTTTCTTTTTTTTTTAATTTTATTTAGCTTGACGGTGAGAAAGGTGCACAATATGCCAAAGCGTGTGCCTATTTTATCGAAGATCAATCTCAAGCGTTAAAACTTATTAAGAAAAAAGAACAATCACCAGAATTTGCAGCATTAATGAGGGTAATAAAAACAAAAAATTTAAAATTCTCTTTAAATTTATTTTATCTGTTCTTCTATTATATTTGTAGAGTTGTGAATTAAATCCTCTATGTCGACGATTGACATTAAAAGATTATTTACCATCGATAATGACCCGTTTTACAAAGTATAAAATGTTGTTTGAATCAATGTTAAAATTTTGTGATGGTAAAAATATATTTATTTTTATCTTATTTAAAATAGTCTATCTTCATGTTACTTTTTATAGATTCAATTGAAAATAAAAAATTAAGTAAATGTGCCGAATGTGCTGATAGTATTCTTCGTCATATGAATGTTGCACGATTAAAAAAAGAACAAGAAATATTATTAAAACAAATTAAACAAAATTTAGATGTTCAAGTACCATCACTTGATGCAACACATTTATCGGTAAGTGAATAAATGATTGAAATATTTAATAATTCGGATGATATCATTTGTTATTTTTTACTATTATTTTAGGATTGTTTGGAAGTAACAAATAATCGTTTAATTCATAGTGGAACATTAAAATTATTACCCGATGATAAATTACAAAAAACAGAATTTGAATGTTGTCTATTCGATGATATATTTGTATTTTTTCAAAAA
Source organism: Didymodactylos carnosus (assembly GCA_905250885.1). Taxonomy (NCBI): domain Eukaryota; kingdom Metazoa; phylum Rotifera; class Eurotatoria; order Philodinida; family Philodinidae; genus Didymodactylos; species Didymodactylos carnosus. The sequence continues at coordinate 3,948 of CAJNOQ010007460.1, forward strand.
ATTTTAATTCCATCTGAACAACGTGGTATTGAAGAATCATATAGATATATATTGAAAGAACATCAACGTGATGCAACAAATGGAAGACATAATCGACCAAAACCGGTTGGTGCCAAATTTCAACAATCACAAAATTTTATTTTAACACCCATCATACGTCTTGATCATTTATTAATCAAGAAAAAAGCTTGTGGAGGTAAATTTTTTTAATAATAATATACTATAATCATGTATAGAAAGAATTCTCATGTATATCATTTTATTTTTTAGGTGCCAGATCATTCTATGTTATTGATACAGATAAAAAACAGTTAATCGAAGTTGAAGCAAATTCAAAAGATGATTTAGAAAAGTATGTATAACATGTTTAATAGTTTATCTTTTGATTAAATTGATTAACCATTTTCTTCTATTTGAAGATGGATAGAACGAATAGAAAAAGCACGAAAACCATTTGAAAAACAAAAAATAGTAAATGTCAATGAAAAACTTGTACAAACAGCAACAACATCTTTGACAACAAGGTAATAAAATATGAAGAGATTAATATAGTAGAATAAAAAATATTTTTACAATTTTAGATCAGCAATTATTGAAGAACCGATACATTTAGTTGAACCTAATCAAGTTAAAAGTGGACAATTAACTTTAGTAGAAGATAATCCCACTTCATTAATAAGTATAAAAATGAGTACTGTCAATTTTGTATCTGTTTATATACACATTATTTTTATTCTTTAGATGTTATAATAGAAAAAGATAAAGATATTAAACGTCTTTTGAAAGAAAAAGAAATGTTACTAGCACGTTTACTTAACATTCCTGGAGAACGAATCAACGACACAACACCAGGATATGTATGTGATGTGTTATTTAGAATTTTGTAGTAATGAATTATTATTTTTATAAAATTTGTTTAGATTGCATCCATTTATTCCAGAATTGATACCAATAATGATTGTATGAATGCATTGGCATGTGCTACAAGCTATCGTATGTTTTATGCTTGTAATTTGACATAGTTTTATCTATTATTTTTCTATAGATAACCAACTCATTCAAATAATCAATGATATTCAAACAAAAGCTGCTACAGAAAAAAAATTATCGTCTATATCAACTCAGTCCTTAGGGCCACTGGTTAATCAACTCGGTGAACAATTATCATCAGCCATGGTATAGTAAAAAAAGAATAAAAAAAGATAATTGTTCACTATTTTAGTGATTTTTATTTAGAAATCGATTCGAATTGCTCAACCATCATCACATTCAAATAACACTCTATTTCGAGAACATTTTCGTTTACAAAGTGTTGAAATTGGTGATTCAAATGACTATTTGAATGATCCAGATCTTCGACGAAATAATAGTTCTAGTAGTGTTGCCACCGTAACGCCATCAAGTAAGTTTGAATAACTATTTAAGAATTAACTGAATAAATGGTAGATACTATTACGTTTACTATAAAGTGACATGAAGATGCAATAGTGTAAACAACGCTCTTCTACCACATTTTTCACGTGTGATATGAACAATGAAAATGATGCCTTTGTTCTTACATTTCATACTACACTTTTTTTTAATAAAATGGTTTCAATTTGTTTTGTTTTTACAGTTAGTGAATTTTCACGTTCAAATCCCACATTTGATTTGAATGAATCTGTATCAATGACATCTGTTCATTCATCTGAGTCGCTTGGTTATGGTTCAGAATCACATTTATCCATGTCGTCTCAACAACAACAACAACAACAACAACAACAACAGCAACAGCAGCAACAAGAACAATCACACACAAAATTTACGAATTTGACTACAACTAACAATAGACCATTAACCTTCTCAATCAATCAATCGCCATCAGCAGCATTAGCTGCCGTTACTAGTACGGCATTCTCATCGGCGCAACAGCCGTCGTCTATTACCGATCTAGATGAAGCAATGAAAACTCCATCACATGCACCTATTTCATTGAACAGTAATGCAAGACAATTACACGTGGCAACCGTTGTAGAAGAAAAATGGGGTTTAGATGATGAATTAGAGAATGAAAATAATACAGAGAATGATGATATCGATAGTGATGATAATGATAATGACAGTGAAATAGAGTAAGTTATTTTTAATCTAGAGACTTTCCAATAATCTAAAGTATTAATATTTTTTAGTGAAATTATCGAACATCAATCATCATCATCTATACAAAAACAACAATTACAAACACGTTCTAATTCAAATAATACAATATCGATGTCAATAGAAGCACAAAGCGCCCATTTAAACTTAGAAGATGATGATGAAATATATGATAGTGTACATAACAATAAAAAGTCTGATATTGAAAATAAAGATGATTTGAGAACATTGAAACATAGCAGTGAAGCATAGATAAAAAGAATTCTGATTAATCAATCTCTTTCTGTTTTTGATCGATGATGGTAGTTTTGTTTTCTTGTTTATTATTTTCTTTTTTATTATTGGTCTAAAGACATTTTGAATTCTTTTAAAACGTTTTTTTTTTAAATGAACGAAATAATTAAAAATGCAAGTCCGTCTTTTTTTTCTCTCTCTCTTTTGTTTGAGCTTAATTTGATCATTTTTACATAATGATCAAATATTTTTTTCTACGTTGCTATGCGTGTACGATAATAATTTATTTCTAAAAAAAAAATGAATTTTGTAAAGTAAATGTGTTTGTGTGCTATTTTACGTTGCGCGCGTTTGTTTTTTTTGCTTACAAAAAGAATGTACGCATGTTTTTATTTGTGGTTGGTCTTGTCTTCGTTGTTCTCTTTTTCTTTTATATTTTTTGTAAAAACAATGTGCATTATATTCGTGGCATCTTCATTTTGTTTACATGTAATTTTTAAAACTGTGCTGTGTGTTTGCTTCTCATCTTGATATTCCTGTCCACTTGTACAAACAGATGTTTCTTAAAAATTTTGATGATTTTTATTCATTGGTATAAATAGGAAAACAAAACCGTTAAACGAAAAAGGAGAATTTGTTAAAAATGTTAACAACTTTAGTAGTAAAAACTCATTTTATTCTTGTCTTTATATATTATCTATGAGTTTTAATAAGATTCTCTGGCTATAATTAGTCATAAATAAAAAAATCTCTAGCAGACATTTTAGAATAGGAATATACTAAACGCGAGGCATCTATAAAAAGTAAGCACTTAAGCAAAATTGTTCAGTACTTTCGAGGTTTTTGTTCAACGGTAGATTTGTAGGAACAGTCGCTTCTGTAAGTTAAAATACCATGACTTTTAGCCATTATCTATTTGTCCTGAAGATCGCTCTTATGCAGACCATTAAAAGTGCAGCAATAATGTGATCTAGAATGGCTTTTAATCGAAACGTATTCAATATCTTTAGACTAATCGCTAGAAGTATGTCATAGTTTCAAAGAAAAATGATAAAACTTGCAAGTGTTCCGTAATCATTTAAATAAAAACATCTTCACCGTTGAAAACTTTTGAAAATCCTTGTTTTGCCTACTAAAAGATAACTACTGTAAGAAAATTGTTCACCCAATATTGAACATTCGCGACATCTCAGGGTGCGAAGTGAAGATTGTAGTGTTCTTCGATGATCTGAAAAATTTTGATGCTCGAATATTTTATCATTTATTTGTACCAGCTCAACCATTCGCGATCGTGTAGCCTGATTCACTTGAATTTGAGTGATAAGGGTAATTTAGTTCTAGCGAATACAGCTTTTTCTACACTTTTCAATATATGGACTTGGGGAGTTCTAGGATCTTCACCCATAGCAGCTACTTCACCGATGATAGTGGTGCTGGATCACGATCATCAATTTGTTTGCGCTTCATTTTCTTTATCTACCCAGGTCGACTAAAACGCATATCCGTTACGGACCGTTTGCTGGACGCAGGAATGCGGACCGTAACATCATTAAAATAGGGCCGTATACGGCCGTATTTTCACGGTATACGACCCCATATTACTGTGCCCAGAAACGGTATCGTTTACAGGCCGTATATTGTGAAAATACGGCCGTATACGACCCTATTTTAATGATGTTACGGTCCGTATTCCTGCGTCCAGTAGACCGTCCGTATATGGACCGTATCGTTCGACCTGGGTAATTCATGAAAAAATCTTTGAATTATTAACAAAATGATTTTAGTTGCCCTGGATGCCTTATTGATCGATAATAGACAGTGCAAGAAACAATCAACAGAAATACGATAACTGCAACTAAAACCAGATAGTTTTCCACATGACTGCCACCCGCTTTGTTCACATTACTAGTCACTCTTGGTATTGAAGAAATTTTTTATAAGTAGTTTAAATCCTATCTATCGAAAAAATCTCCTACACCGCTCAATGTCGTATCATCCTCATGTCTATCTTGGATATCCAGTGTCTCGCAGGGATTCGGATTGGGTCCGATTTTGTTATCAATTTTTATAAACAATCTTTCAAACGTATCTTCTCTTTCTCCCCAGTCATTAATTGCTGATGACCTCTTCGTTCTTCGCACGTTTAATCGCACTGAGCCTTCGTCTAATATTCAACATTTGGGACAAATTGAAATTGATCACAGCACACTTGATGTATGTAATCAAAACTGTGAGTTATTGAATGTAGGTTTTTTCGAGATAATCCACAACTCATTCGAATATTATTATATAAAAACTATGTACTGCCCCATATAGACTCTAATTATAATTATAATTCTGATTTGTCTTTTCATTTGGAACCGCTTGAAGTGATTCAATGTTGCTCGCAGCAGAGATGTAACCGGTGACCGATTGGTTTAAACCGATCTACACCGGTCCCGGCTCGGTCCGACCGAGAAAAAAGATCAATTTTATCATATAGCCAACAGGATGATATTACTAGATCTAAATGAGTATAGTTCACTGTTAGGACTTCAATCTCTGAGAAATCATTCTAGAGCATTAGAAATTCCATTTACAAAATTTACTAAAATAAAGGTTTTTTTCCTACGACAGTCTTTTATTTCAAGTTTCAAGTAGAACTTAGTGTATCTACTTCTTACATGTATCATGGCCAAAACACAACAAAACTAAACTAAAAATTTTGAAAATAGTATTGAACGTGGAACCTTGTACTGTGAAACTTACTTCGTCGAGGGCTCTAAAAGACGATCATACATCTACTAGAGAACACTGTGGAGAGCTGGAAGACGTCTTTTTCAGAAAAATGTTTGCTCTACAAGACTAACTACTTAGAAAACTTTTCAAGTACTGGAAGAAATAGAGAAATCTTTCGACAGTTAAGCAATACAGTTTTAAACCTTAATTATAAACGGTGTCGTTCTGAATCGATAGGACAAATTTCCTCATGTTCAATTAACAAATGGTATTGAAAGTTTTTTTTATTTGTTATCACTTTGCTTTACAACCAATTCTTCCGAAATAATAGCGAGATGAATTGGATCTGGAGAAAATCTAAATGAAATAAAAAATTTTATTTGGGTTAATTTAGTTTATTCTTCAATGACAATCGTTATTCTATTATAACCTGATATTTTTCTATCATGGATGATTAACTGTAAAGAATAATAGCGAAAAATAATTTATTAAGTTTGAATGTCAGTCTTCATCATTTGTGTGTTTAACGCCAAAAAGATTTTAAGCGTTTTATTTTCATGTTTTTATCTTCTAAAAATATAGCTATGTTAAATGAAACATCACTAAATAAAATTGTTCTGACTTCTGAATTATCCCAATAAGTTTTTGAATGAATGAAAGATATTAAATAAATTCTTTTGATTTTCACTTATTGAAGACGTTTCTCTTTTATTATAACAGTAGTATATTTAGATAGTGAATGCTAACTTGATTCATTTGAGAAATATCTATGTAGAATCTATGAAAAACTAATAGTTTACTTCCAGTTTCAAGCATTCTCAGCCGAAAAATGGTAATCAAGTTTTTTGAATAAAATTATGAACGTATCAATGAGAACAGCAAGTTTGTGTTCGTTGATAATGTCAGAGACTTATATTTTTTCATTTCATTTTTGAACTTGATTAATCGCATTTTGAATGAAAATATTTTCAAAGAGGTTCTTTTATTCAGTTTTATATCAAATTAGTTTCTAATTAAAACAAATTTATTAACAAAAAAATGTAGTCAAAAGTGCAACAAGGAAGAAGCGTCCATAAACAAAAATATCGAGAAAACAACTAGAAGATTTATATAAAAAGTTGTTTACAAGAGATTGCTAGTTACATTATCCAAGATATGATCTGTTTGCTTGTTTATTTGGTAATGCTCTCTCATATTACGGAAGGGTTCTATACAGAACATACGAAAGTCATCGTTTAATTATCGAACTGTTTGAGGTGGTGCTCCAACACCACCTCGTTTATTTGAAGATGAGGATGTACCACCACCTGTCGCATTCGGAACATTCGGTGCATTTTTATACAACGGTTGTGAAATTGACGAATTAAACACATGCTAAAAAAGAATAAATATCGTCATATTCTGGTTTAATAGTAAAAATTTACAAAATACAAACTCTTCTATTCGTTTTCATTTGTGCTGCTCTGTACGGCATACTATCTAAATCACTCATCAGTAACTCTTTTTGCATACGTTCAAATCGTTCGGCGGCATCCTCCTACAAAAAAACAATAAAATTTTAAATTGTTAATTTTAAATTCTGAATATTAGATTAATTTTGTTTTTCCTTCTCATTTCTTCCTCTTACATAAATTTGAAATTCGTTTGACTTTCCAACAACATCTGCTGATGTCTTATCCTCATTAGCTGGTAAATAACAATCATTATACCATGAATCAAATTCTAATTTGAAAACAAAATTTCGAAATAGAACATGTATATATTTGTATTATAATTTTTTTGTACCTTGAACAAGTCGTTGTTGACATTGATTTACTAAATTTTGACAATAGGCAATTTCTGATTTTAACATTTTCCAGTTATCAAAATCAACACGATAAGCCGCTTTTAATTCTTGTAGTTTTGATATTAGTTCATATTCTTCTTCGTCAATTATTGTTTCACCATTTTCATTTGTAAACTCACCCAGATTAAGACGTTCATTCTTTTTTCGTTCAGCATCAATTCGTGTTTTATCAATATCGCCTTTAGTCTGATTTATTCGACGTGCTAATTCAGCAAATTGTTTCTTTTTAGTTGACATTATATCTATGATTATAAGAAGATGGACATTTTCGTTACTATCAGATAATAAGACTAGTTTATCCGACCTTTATTTTCTTGATAAATTTTGTTTAAATTACTGCCACGTGTCTGCTTAAATTCTTCGAATGCGGCACTTCTTGTTGGTGGGGTACTAGAAAATAAGCCAACAGTCGTATTTTTACAGCATACACCTATTTTGAGTAACTTTTACGTTACCTCGGTCGCGTTTGCTCTTTAGCACCTGTTTCTGGTGGGGAAACACCGTACATATCGCTGGGTTCTCGAGAATCTTTCACTCGTACAAATTGTTCGTCGTCGGTTACATTGCGTTTTGATGTTGTAGTACCAGGCTTGACGTTAACACTAGAATAAGAAATAAAAATAAGTTGACCGTTCTTAAACTACTTATTATCGTTATAAGATGGGTACCCAGTTTTAACAATGTCAAACAAGTTTGAAGTCAGTGTGTTAGCGAATGTTTGTATTTGTTTATTTATCTTATACAATTTATCGATGACGATGATAATTGTCATGCATTCAGGTAGATATGTAATACTCTAAAGTAAAATCTGAGTTGATCTCAGTAAAATTAGCATAATTTCGCATCGGATGTTTAGCTCTTCTCAACAGTGTACGTAGAACTTTTACTATTATACTATATTTCTACAAGTAGAAAAAAACTCTTACCACATGTCGAATAAAAATTTTTTTACTTTCGATCAATATAGCAAATAAAAAAATTGCCATTTTTAAAGGAATTCTCCTTAAGAAGCAACAATAGTATAAAAGTATTCAAAATAAAAGTGATTCTTGCTGAAAGCGTCTTGAAAATCGATTAAATGTTTAGCCTTGGGCGAACAAAAACTGTTTTCAGTTGATCTGCAACACATACGTTGACATGTGACAATAAAAAAGCTGTACCGACCGATAGAGGACTTCCTGAAATGATATTTCTTAGTACTGGACGCTCATCAGTCGAATGAATAATTTTTTTCTCTCCAAAAAGTCTCTCTTAACCCTTTACACCCGACGGTCCCTTCCAAGGGACATTGATATAATAGATTTATAAAAAGAACGGATCATCAGGCCATAAGCTAGATTATTACTAATGTAGGGCAATAGAGTAGCCTAACATTTGA
>CAJNOQ010007461.1:0-12257 GCA_905250885.1 Didymodactylos carnosus
CGCGTTTTTTTTAATAAAACGTGCTAGACGCGTCTAAACGCATCTCGGTACGACGCGTTTAGACGCGTCTGACAATTTTTTTCTGAAAAAAACGCGTTTAGACGCGTCTTTTCCAAAACAAACGCGTTTAAACGCGTCTTTTCAGACGCAATGAATTTACATGGGTTACAAAAAAACTTTCTGAACTTATTTTCTTATGCAAAAATGCTAGTAAAATTGTGAAAACAGAAAATCTTCTACCGAGAAGCGCTGAAAAGTAAAATACAACTGTCTCTCTCTCTCTCTCTCTTTACTTTATAGACAATCGTAATATCACAGGTCGACTCAGACTTTTCAAACAAGCTTTATCTTTTCATTTATTTAATTAATGGTATGTTAGATAATGCAAATGATTCACATTAGCATGCGTTTTTCCTTTTCGCACTCACTACTTCTTAAATTGCTTATCATTTTTCAGTTAAAAGTGGTTTATCGTTTACTTGGCAAAATGCTTACTCACATAAACAACTTATTCGCAAGCACTTCAGCATAATTTATTATATTTTAGACTATGGTAAATGATAAAACAATATCCATAGATTTTCTTTCAAAGGTTAAATCAACGTCAGCTATAAGTCTTTTTGAGATTTAACGGACCTTCGAAAGGTGAGAGTACATTTTTTAATCTTCAAAGGTGAAGCAAAAATATTTTGATACCGCTAAAACAGTAAACTTTTCCCTCACGAAAATTCAGTCAGAGCAGGAGAAAGTGTCCATCATAAAGCTTAATTCATAAAAAATCCCTTCATAGAATTATAATGAGTTGTTCTACTAGAACTTTTAGTTTGGTCACTGATGAATGGAATAAAGATGAGACGAAGACCAGTTTTCATGCGTTTTGAATGAAGTATTAAAAACCTGCCGCTCATTAGCCAATAATGAGCAAGAGGCATCTCCGAGCACACGTTTCACAATATCTGACTGCCAGTGCATCTGCATTAGCGAGCGCACAGTCAGTTTGCATCATTCAGACTGATCTGTGCAATACTCACCATCGCGTGCGCTCTTCCTGTCTTCCACTAAGACTGATAGCACCGCGATAGAGTCCTGCGGGACAAACTTTTCTGTTACCCCTTGCCCATGAGCCGAAGCCCGAACAACGATAGTATTCTGCTATTTTAGTATTCTGCTATTCTAGTATTCTGCTATTCTACTATTCTGCTATTCTACTATTGTACTATTCTGCTATTCTGCTATTCCACTATTCTGCTCTTCTACTATTCTGCTATTCTACTGTTCTCCTATTCTCCTACTCTCTAAAAAATATCCGTAGTTTACAAAATGCAGAAGCGTTTTTATTTCGATGAAAAACGAAAAATGGTTTTATATTATTTTGTAAAACGAATAAACGTTTTCGCATTCAATGAAAAACGTATGAAAAGCGTTCTGCATTCAGATGAAATACCGAAACCTTTTTCCACGAAGAAAAGAAACGTTTGATCATTGCCAGTGATCATACAAAATTGATGCTGGTTTTTTAAAGTACAGTTCTTGTACTGGTATCGCAAGCAAAGTCGTTTTTCATACATTGAACAAAATCAAAACGTATTTCAATGCAGATAAGAAACGTACATGGTCACTGACCGTTTTTTTTGAGTTACAAAACGTTTTAACTTTATGGCGGCTTCATAGACGTGTCAGTCGGTATCCTAAAGTACTAATATGAGTTTTGTATTATTGATACAAAACCAAAATGATTTATTCTTTCTCAGTGGCAACGTATTTTACCGAATCGAAGAAAGACAGCGGGAGATAATCAAACAAATTTTTAAAGGCGTGTCGTATCTTAGTAACTCCAGTTTATTATACTAGGTACTTAGAGAAAAAGGTTTTTGATTTACTGTGTTTTTTCCTGCTAGTAGCGCTCTCTGCCTTCTGTGTGATGATTGGTTGAGACGAAAACAAAGACAGCAGTATTGTCTTTAAAACCAACAAAACGAAAATACTTTTTTTTCTTTTCTTCTGAACAGATTTGTAATTGAAAAAATTTGGTAAACATTGAAAAAACTTTCTTTTACTGTGATTTAAAATGTGTGATTTTTCTCTTACTATGCCTCAGGAATGTGTGTAGTTTTCGTTTTGGCCTCTTTTCTTTTTGTTGAAGCAGCGTTTTCCTTTCGCCCAATTTTGAGAAATAACGGGCTGGGGCAGACCGACGAAAAAGCTGCGAGACCGAGGGCAAAATAGCCATTTTCTCGCTATTTTCGATTATTAAGGGAAATGGGCGGTGTTGTAATCTAAGTATTTTTCTGCTTCCTTCTTACACTTATTTAGTGTTTTTATCTGTTCTTCTCGAAACATCAGATTCGCATAATAAAAAGAAATAAACTGATTCTTTGTCTGACATGATACTTTTTATCGATTTGCAACGAACGTTTATTTTCAATAAGTTTCTCAATTTGAGATTTTTTTACAACTGCATTGATTTTTATCGGACATAGCCGTTTATTTAATTAATTGATACACTTCCCTTATAGTAAAACTTCGGTGAAAGCTTCAGATTAATCTCAACTAATCAAGCTGATTAACCGCGCCCGATCACCAAAAAAAATGCCCGACCGATTGCATTTTTCAAAAAACTCCTGATTACTCACCATTAATCTCCCAAACTAACGTAGTGTTGTCGATATGGGTTTTTATTTATCTGACGAGCAGAAACATGCATATTGATCCCAATAAACTAACAAGTCAATTCTAAGCGTTATTTTATAACCAATGAAAAGATACAATCCAACTGTCCACAAAAAACACAGTTGCAACTCTTTCCTCTAGAAAACTCTTCAGAAAGAGAAACGATTAATCGTACCCTACAAAACGGTTAGACCGATGATACCGATATTAGTATTGGCATTTGCTCCTAATAGAAACGGATTATCCGTATCATAGAAAGAGGAAAACCGATAATGAATCCTACAAAACGGTTAGACCGGTCTGTAGGATACGGATATCGGTTTCTATTAGGAGCAAATGCCAAAACCTTTTTTTGGTTTTGTAGAGTACGGATATTTTTTAGAGAGTATTCTGCTATTCTCCTATTCTAGTTTTCGAATATTCTACTAGGTAAATGTTGACTGATAGATAGTAGACAGTATGAAGAGTAATGCATAATTAACGGGTGTAATGCACATCGAATGCATAATTAATATAATGCGCTGAAGTGTAAAAATTTTTCTCACTTAGAATAGTAGAATAGTAGGACAAGGGATTATTTCCGAATCTAAGAAATTCGCCCAGCCCTCATATATTTTGATGAAGAAACGTTATGCTAGGGCCCGGGATCGTGAGACAGAGATGTCTGAAAAACTCGGTTTTCTAGAATACCTAGTGACTTTAGAATTTTTTTCAAAAGCTTTTCAACCATATCATTGGAAAGCTCCTTCAGTTCTCCACAAAATGAGACGCTGACCACAGTACTAGGATGTAGTGCGAAAATGCCATAGAAAATAGGATACGGATCAAAACTTCGGCATGAAAGCGAATCAGTTTATATTCGTAATGTTAAGCAAAATGAGATGTTGGCCACGTTTCTACGATGTCGAACGACCGAATTACAGGCTGTTTAACATTACGAATATAAACTGGTTCGCTTTAATGCTTTATAATTTTTTCGCTGCGAGGGTAAAATGGCTATAATTTTTTTTCTAATAAGGCTAGAGACTTGCGATTTTCGCGATTCGGTTCACCTTGCTGAGCTCTATAATATGAAACAGGTTTCGTCACTGACGTCAAAGGTCTATGTAAATGATGGCAGGTTTTATATCGATCGACCCTATCCGTCAATGCCGAAAACATCACTCTGCACTAGTAATATCCGAAAAAATAAGCGTTCGCACTTTTAACTAGAAACGAATTACCAGCCATTTTGTAGAGTTTTAGAAAAGGTTTGTTTTGATATATAATGTAGACCACAACCCAGGTTCTTTCATGGTAAAAACACAGAAACATTATCCATCAGTATGCTTGAAAACATCACACTTCCATAGTAATATTCAGAAAAGTGAGTGTTCGCACTTCCAACTAGAAATGAGTTATCCACCATTTTGAAGAGTTTTGAAAGAGCATTCTTTCGATATATAATGTAGACCGCAACCTAGATTCTTCATGGTGCGAAAGTTGAAATACTGTCGTTGGCTATGCTGAAAAGATCAGTTTTAACCGTAATATGGCAAAAACGTATGTAACATGATGTGCGTTTAAAAGAATAAAATATTCATTCGATTAGAGTGAGTAAAAGGTATTTCATGTTTCAATTCCATAAGACATTTTTCTCATACAAAGTCGATATTTTCTAACTACGTTCATCATGACGCTGTTGTTTTTGTCACTGTTAGATTAAATTAGAAAAATTAGGAAAAATACGCAGTTGATTGCAATTAATGTTTGCAATTAATGTTGATACTGTTCGGGGTGAATGGTCACATATCAACTTGTCCTGTTCGTTCATCACTGGAAGGATCTCTCTTAAACAGATTCAGGAGCCTCCAAATAAGAAAAACGAAAATTTAAGCGCTAACCTTGAAACTACAGCAGTCATTTGATGCCTCTATTTGTTGCATAAGAAGGCGTACCTCATGAAGAACTCTGCAAACAACACCGATCCGGATTCCGACATAATACGGCATGCTTCTGGTAGGATTATGCCAGATTTCATCGGATTCCGGCATGTTCCGGTGTCGGATCTTTCAGGAACTTGTCTTCGGAATCATCGTCCTGGGTACTATCTAAACCATAGAGAAGATGCCTTGGTTGAAACGTTTTGTTTTCTGTTCCAGATGTATTTCGTTACATTTTTACTATCTACTAAACTGCAAAAACAAGTCTCAGTTTCACTAATGAATAGAATGTAAACATAATCAGAGTTGGTCTTAAAAAGCTGAACAAGTGTTTCTTCAATTACAGAATATCCTGCTACTTGTCCCGTGTCTCTTCTAGGACCATCAGTTCCAAACAGCCTAATAAATGGTAAGTCAGGCGATAAAAAGAGCTGATCAACCACGAGCCCAGTGGTATTGGAAATCAAATTCTGATCCATGGGCAACGAATGGAAATGAAGAATGGACAAAATATTCTGATATCGAATCTGCGATTATCGAAGAAGCATTTAATCAAAAGAATAGAATAAAACTAGCTGAACTGGATAATTATTCGATTAACTTAAACGAGTCCATTCAAATCAGTAAATCGGATCCAGATAAACAACGGCAAATAAAACGGGTTCTAACTAGTAGAAATGAAAGTCAAGGTTTAAGAGAAGAAAGGTTCTTTCTCACACCAGAATTGAGTAAAACGTTCACTGATGACTGGGGCAAAGAAGCTTATATTTTTCTGTCACAGTGGAAGAAAGACAAGAAACTATCTGACGCTCAAATAGTACAGCAGGCAGCGAATGGAATAATTATCGAAGGAAAGAAACTACGTCATTATTATGAGTCACAATATCTAGCTCGCCAAATAATAGCCGTGAAAAACGAAAAAAGAGAAGAAATTTACAAATGTTGCATTCAGTTATACACAATGGAATGCTTTCTATATAAACTAATAAATAAAGCACTGAGAGAAACCGACACGAGCAAAATAAACACTTTGGGACCATTTTGTTACATTCTATTCAGAAGCTGCCTAAAAACCGATACGAAACACGCAGCGAAACTTTATCGAGGTGTAAACATCGATCACAACACGATACAATCATATGCCGAAGCCATCAACCGGACCAAATGCTGGACCGGCTTTACCTCAACTAGCAAAAATCCTACGAAAGCCCAAAACTTCGGCAATACCCTATTCATTATCGACGCGACCGACAACGGTGGCTCAGATATATCCCACCTTTCACAATACGACGAAGAAGAAGTCATACTTCCTCCAGCAACAGCCTTTACAATCACACAAGTCAAGCAAACAACAATAAAAAAACTATATTTATTTGAAACTACTGGATAATATCTATACTACAAATACGCCAAATTTCCTACCTCTCTTCGCCAATTCCGCCGTCAGATGAGCAATGCTATGACGAAAGTGAAATGTCATGTAGTGCAACCGAACATCTCGGAAGAAGATGAATAATTTCGTTATGATCGGCATTTTTCACTAGCTGCATCATCACTGCGTCAGTCATTGGTGACCTCGTCGACGTCAGGTGAGCATTGCTGTGACAGAAGTGAAATGTCATCTGGTATCATCGAACATCTAGGAGACATATGAATAGGCTGCTGATTGGCATTCTTCAGTAGTTGGATCATCATTGAGTCAGTTGTTGCACACATCGTCGTCCTGAGATGAGCATTGCGATGACGGAAGTGAAATGTTATCTGCTGCCATGGACCATCTAGGAGATACATGAATAGTCTGCTGATCGGCATTCTTCACTAGCTGCCTCATGAGTACGTCAGTTCTTGGTGACCTCGTTGTCGTCAGATGAGCAGTGCTGTGACGAAAGTGAAATCTCATCTGGTGCCATCAGACATCTAGCAGATAGATGAATAGTCTGTTCGTTGGTATTGTCCACTAGCTGCATCATCATTTAGTCAGTTCTTGGTGACCTCGTCGTCGTCACGTCAGCATTGCTGTGACGAATGTGGAATGTCACCTGGTGCAATGGAACTTCTAGGACAGACATGAGTAGTCTGCTGATTGGCATTCTACACTAGCAACATCATTAGTAAGTCAGTTCTTGGTAACCTCGTCGTCGTCAGATCCGCATTCCTGTGGCGAAAGTGGAATGTCACCTGGTGCCAAGGAACAGCAAGGGGATAGATCAATAGTCTGGTGCTCTTTGGCATTCTTCATTAGCTGCATCATCATTGAGTCAGTTGCTGGTGACCTCGTCGTGGTCACATGAGCATCGCTGTGACGAAAGTGGAATGCTACCTCGTGGCAAGGAACATCCAGGGATAGATCAATACTCTGCTGCTTGGCATTGTTCACTAGCTGCGTCATCATTGAGTCAGCTATCGGTGACTTCGTGGTCGTCGTATGATACGCCGTGATGAAACTCAAATTTCACCGAGTGCCATAGAATATCCAGGATATATATAAATATTTTCGTTATTTCCATTCTTCGCTAGCTGCGTCATCATTCAATCAGTTGTTGCTGACCTCCTTGTCGTCAGTTGAGCATTGTTCTGACGAAAGCGAAATGCCATCTGCCATCGAAGATCTAAGAGATAGACGAACAGTTTCGTTATATGCATTCTTCAGTAGCTGCACCATCAATGAGTGAGTTGTTGGTGACCTCGTCGTTGTCACATCAGCATTGCTGGGACGAAAGTGAAATGTCATCTAGTGCAACCGAACATCTCGGAAGGAGATGAATAGTTTCGTTATTTGCATTCTTCACCACCTGCATCACTACTGAGTCACCTTTTAATGACCTCGTCGTCGTCAGACAAGCATTGCTGTGACGAAAGTGAAATGTCATCTGGTGCCATGGAACATCTAGGAGACAGATGAATACTCTGCTGGTTGCCATTCTTCACTAGCTGCATCATCATGGGGTCGGTTGTCGGTGACCTCGTCGTCGTGAAATCAGCATTGCTGTGACAAACGTGAAATGCCATCTGGTGCCATCAGACATCTAGCCGATACATTAATAGTCCGCTGTTCGTGGTTCTTGGCATTCTTCAGTAGCTGGATCATCATTGAGTCATTTGTTGCACACCTCGTCGTCCTGAGATCAGCATTGCTCTGACGAAAGTGAAATGTCATCTGGTGCCATGTAACACCTAGGAGATACATGCGTAGTCCCTTCGTGTTCGTTGGCATTCTTCATTAACTGCATCATCATTGCGTTAGTTGCTGGTGACCTCGTCGTCGTTACATGATCATTGCTGTGCCGAAACTGAAATGTCATCCGGGTCCGTGGAACATCCAGGAGATAGATGGATAGTCTGATGATTGGCATTGTGCACTACCTGCATCTTCACTGAGTCAGTTGTTGGTGACCTTGTCGTGGTGTGATGAGCATTGCGGTGAGTAAAGTGAAATGTCATCTGGTGCCATAGAACATCTAGGAGATACATGAATAGTGTGCTGATTGGCATGCTTCACTAGCTGGATCAGCATTGAGTCAGTTGCTGGTGACCTCATCGTCGTCAGATGACGATTGCTGTGACGGAAATGAAATGTCACCGGGTGCCATGGATCATGTAGGAGATAGATGGATAGTCTGATGACTGATTGGCATTCTTCGCTAGCCGCATCAGCATTGAGTCAGTTGTTTGGTGACGTCGTCGTCGTCAGATGAGCTTTGCTGTGACGAAGATTAAATGTCATCTAGTGGTATGGAACATCTAGGAGATAGATGGATAGTCGGATGATTGGCATTGTTCACTACCTGCATATTCACTGAATCAGTTGTTGGCGACCTCGTCGTGGTCAGATCAGCATTGCGGTGAGTAAAGTGAAATGTCATCTAGTGGTATGGAACATCTAGGAGATAGATGGATAGTCTGATGATGATTGGCATGCTTCACTAGCCGGATCAGCATTGAGTCAGTTGCTGGTGACCTCATCGTCGTCAGATGACGATTGCTGTGACGGAAATGAAATGTCACCGGGTGCCATGGATCATGTAGAAGATAGATGGATAGTCTGATGATTGGCATTGTTCACTACCTGCATCTTCACTGAATCAGTTGTTGGCGACCTCGTGGTGGTCATATCAGCATTGCGGTGAGTAAAGTGAAATGTCAGCTGGTGCCATGGAACATCTAGGAGATAGGTGAACTGTGTGATGGTGTTGATCGTTTGTGAATTGCGGTGGCGTTGATGGGACCGTTAGATCGGGTTTTTGAAAGCAAAGATGTGGCATTTGGGAAATATTTTCAACAATTGTCGGGTTGGAAAACTCTCGGACTCACCTGATTTATGCAGTATTGTATTGGTTATGGTATATAACTAAATAAATATTTGAAATTGTCATCTGTTTGTTTCTCTATTTTGTGCATTTTATTTTATATTATTTATCCACGACTTTTGATCATACATGTATACTTTCATTATGCTTTTTATTCAATTTATTGTAAATAATGGATGACAATGTCTGCTTGGTTTTATTATAATATTGAATGTAAACTATTGCTGTATTTTAATATGTTAATATTATTTGATACTCGTTTGTGTAGTCGAAGACTACCTAGCATCATTACGAAACTATTCATCTATGTCCGAGATGTTCCGTTTTATGGTAAAATTCCCAAAGTTAAGTAATCTGTTGTTACTGAATTACAAGAGTTTAAAACTGACAAATTTTCAAAATGGCAGAATCCAGGCTTTTCGGGGCTTTTCGTAAAATTTCAATATCTTAGCAACTATGTAACTTTTTGATTTCCGCTTTTTACCAAAATTCATTAAAATGTTTGATCTACAAGAGGCCCCTAGTTTCAAAAAGTATTGTGAATATCGATTGAAGATGATCGGTCTTGGCTTACGTGCAATGTCTCTTAAGAAGGAATCTCAAGTCTCAGGGTCACCTCGTATTTTATACAGAATTAAATGGTGAATCTTTTGCCAAAAAACAGCTGAATTTTATTATATCTAATTCATATAGATAACGTCAATTTACAGAGGGGGATCATAACTTAGTAGACATCTTTTATATTACTGTGTAGTATTTTCATTATGTGAATGAAATAATGATATTAAAGAGACTGTAGCGATCAAAGAGATAGAGACATTTGGATATCAAATTTCCACTAAATATGTCATTTTCATAATATTTTCCGTTGTTACTTTTTAAAATGATTTCATTTTTATCACGAATCCTTAATAAGTTTATTCTACAGTACATTTCATTAAATATGAAAATTTGTTTCTTTGCTAAAATTGTGCATACATTCAAATCGGAAATACATAAACAATTCTCGAGCATTGCTACTGCCAACTGTTCCGGTTAGTTCCTTAATATTATGACAATTGCACTTAACCTTTTAAGTCCCCAAGGCTTCAACGCGGGGTTTTGGGTCAACCACTTATGAAAATGCAACATATGAGAGCTCGATATGACTTTCTCACTCTTGAAAAAAATTACTTTTCATTTTTAAAAAAGCGTTTATAATTTAAATTTACGATGAAAATTTGAAGAAAATTATTTTTTCGAAAATTCTCGTTAGAAACCAAAGACCAAAGACCAATGGTGTTTAGACCATTATGTTTGATGAAGTTGAGACAGAAAATGAGCTGAGATAGTGAAGAAAATCAAGAATAGTCAAGAAACGGAGCCCTAAATCCCAGCAAAATACGCCCTTTCGTTTTGTATCATCAGCAGCCTACAATTTTCGACAATAATTTATTCAACTGGCATAATTTGAAAGAGCACATCTCCCTACATATTTCTGAAAAGTCATTGAACAAACAGCCCTTTCTAAAGCACCTGAAAAAAGTAAATTAAAAAAAGTGAATTTTTTCTAAATCTTCTTCGTTTTAAAATTCGAATATCTCAGCTAGCATACGACATAACCGATTTTTTTTAACCATTCGGTAGCCAATTTAATTCTCTACAACCGATATAAGATCAGTTTTTCCCAACAATGCTTCCTTAGTTTGTTATAATGATAATGGCAATGTCCATTCAAATGGACATTGGGCATTAAAGGGTTAAAATAGGTTACGTTTGAAATAAAATTAGTAGTTAAACTTTCTGCAGTAATTTTTGTCCCATCTTTTATCTGTAAAAACTGATGTAGACCGTTATTTCAATGCGTATTTCGTTGCACTCTTCCTGTATTACTTGCTTCTACAGGAGCAATTTTACCATTTTTAACAGTATAATGTTGCTCATTTTTACATTTATATTTAGTATGAATAGCGCTATCAATCCCTTTCTTCAGCTATATGCTTTTCGGTACAATCTATAATAAATTTTTCCTTTCGTCCTTCGATGTGGTAAGCTTGTCTTACAATGTCGGATTTTATTTTACAGTCGTCGTCAAGCATATCTGGCTATTGTATAAAAAAAGCTTTCCCATTAATTTCCTTAATAAATTTAGCAAGTTCTCCTATCTGTATCCATAGTGCCGCTGAAAGCGGTTCTGAATGATCCATTGCTGGCATAGGCGTAGACAACATATAACAATGTGCTTTTTAATGTCAATAAGCACTGAAACAACTAAAATCGAAGTTTTAATGCAACAGATGAGCATCCTCATCGACATCGAATAAGAGCGTCTGTTTCAGATCAAAAATTCGTAGCACACATCTACGAGCATGCATGTGATTCATAATCACTTGCTGGCTTCTTCGTGGATTAAAGAATCATTTGGGAAAGTTGAGCAAAACCAACCTGTTAAACTAACCTCAGCAAGTAGGATAGTAACAATCAGCACACACCAACAAAGAGACGAACCAGTTTTCTCAATAATAATATAATTCTTCTTTTTCCGATGATATAGTGTGTGCACCTATAAAAAGATAATTAAAAATGTGAGAAAAATCTCTCACTGGTAACAGACCCAAGTCTATATAGAGTGACAATCAGCGGTAAGGATTCTAATTTGCTCTAAAAGAAAACGCAATAGCTTTAAATTAAATAAGAAATAAGAGAGAGAGATGTTGAATCAATGACGAACAGGAGAAACACCGATTTCTTCAGGAAAAAGCATGAAGTTCTTCTGAAGAAACAGAGATGTCTTCTAGAAAAAACATGAAGTTATTGTGGAGAAACACCGATTTCTTCAGGAAAAAACAGGAAGTTCTTGTGAAGAAACACCGATTTCTTGAAGAATAATCAAAAAGGTATTGTGTAGAAAAATGTTTCCTCACTAGCACTTCATGTTTTTGTTAAAGAAATCTCCGTTTCTTCAGAAGAACGTCATGTATTTTCTTGAAGAAATCGGTGTTTCTCCACAATACCTTCATGTTTTTTCGTCAAGAAATCAGTGTCTCTTCAGAAGAACTTCATCTTTTTTCGTCAAGAAATCAGTGCTACTTCAGAAGAACTTCATGTTTATGAGTAAGGAAATAATGCAAAACTTCGAACTTTTTCTATGTTGAAGGATTTTTCGACTTTGAGACCCGGCGAGTTTTTTCAAATGTTCAACACGAAAAATGGGTTTTGAAAAGTTTAAAAGGATTATTGTTGCCTTTTTTATTGTAGCACTGTAGTCAATTTCAAATAAGTCAGAAAAATAAGAATGAAAACTGTTTTTAAACTCGATTAAATATTGAATACCAAATAATTTTTGTTGTAAAAATATCTAAATGAGTTTTAAATCTAA
>CAJNOQ010007462.1:0-12256 GCA_905250885.1 Didymodactylos carnosus
TCAGTCGGGTTTTATTCCTAATGACTCATCAGTAAATCAACTTATAGCCATAGTTGACTACATTGCTAATAGCCTTAATGATCGGACACCGGTTTTGGCAATCTTCCTAGACTTTGCTAAGGCTTTCGATAAGGTAGAACATGAAGGTCTACTTATCAAGCTTCGCAGTAAGGGCCTCTCTGATTCCCTTCTTGACTGGTTTGGTAGTTATTTATCTAACAGGCAGATAGTTACGGTCGTGGATGGAGCGACATCGGATCCACTTCTTGTTACTTGCGGGGTACCTCAAGGCAGTTGCCTTGGTCCGTTACTGTTTTTAATTTACATTGATGACCTACCACGTTTACTTCAATCCGTTTCTAAACTATTTGCAGATGATATCTCGTTGTACATTAAGGCAGATGATCTGACTACAGCTGCGTTAGTTTTGAATCAAGATTTGGAGAAAATCAGCCAGTGGTCCAAAAAATGGGCGCTGCCCTTAAACGTCAATAAGTGTGTTTGTATGCTATTCTCTTGTGAAAGCACCCAGGGCCGTCTACCTTCTCTGTTCATTGGTAACATCGTGTTAGAGTATGTTGAGAAACATGTTCATTTGGGTTTAACTTTAACCACAACCTTGGAATGGAGATCGCACATAAATAACCTTTATATCAGTTTGTCACATATTGTAGGATCGATGAAGTTTCTGAGTAGTCTTGTTTCTCGACAAACTCTTGACTCTGTGTATTATGCCTTCGTGCTGAGTATTCTCAACTATGGAATCGTTATTTATGGTGGTACTGAGTTACGTAATATCAATTGCCTGAGTCAAATTCAATACCAGGCCGCTTTAGCTGTCTCTGGTGCTATGAGGGGCACATCACATGTGAAGCTACTTAAAGACTTGGGGTGATTATCAATTAATGAGCTTATTTATGTTCGACGTATGTGTTTGTTTCATAAAATCATGCATAATAAAACTGCTACTTATCTTATTGAACTTCTTCCTATGCCGGGTCCCCAGATTTACCAAACCCGAAGTATGAGTCGAGGAGACATTTCGTCAAAGTTAAGAGGTCGGACATTATTGGAAAAATCCTTCATTCGGGAGGGTATTCGTGCATGGAATCTACTACCTAATGATATACGTTCCATACATAAAGTGACTGATTTCAAACTCAGATTAGTCTTACAATATATTCCGCCCTTTCGTTTACCGTTAATGCATGATAGGCGAGTGTACACAGCTATTCTCCAATTTATTGATAGCACTGGAAGATTCAATCAGTCATGATGTACTAAGCCTCCATGAGCAGGAAGTCACATGGATAGGGCGGACCTTAGAAGTCGATTGCCATTCTCTCTCTCTTTATCAATACTCAAACTCTCTTCTCTACATACTCATTTTATTTTATAGTGTTCATGTAGAATCCGGCATACAATGGGGCATCCCGATTTGCCGTATATGTGTTTCTTTTCTTGTTGTTGTATTTTTCTTTTTTTTACTATTATTTCGTGAATAAAAATGTTTAAATCAGATACGGGTTCGATTCCTGTCTTAATTATGTGATCCTTCTCATTTAATCATTCGTGTTAAATGAAACATATCGACTGTGGACGTTTCAAATATCAGACGAGCAGAACTTCGTGGACAAGCGGAGTGAAATCAAGTAATCCTTTTATGGATTCACTTCTGTGTGCTTTCTCTTACGTTTAAAATATTTTTCCAAACTCACCCTCACTCTCACCCTCAAGATTAAAGCGTCTGATGAGACCCTTAAGCAAGGTCGAAATCGCGATCAGGGTGTGCTTTCCAAAAATTCACCCTCACCCTCAAGTAGGTAGATAGGGAGGAAAGTAGGGAGATTATTAGGTGGATAGAGAGGTAGGCAGACGTACACCGATGAAAAAAATTTTGCAAAAATATGTGAGAAAACTAGTTCATAGAAATCGCGGTTTCAGGCGGTTTTTTTTATCGCAAGAGTCAGACCATCAATGCACCTTTCGAATACCGCGAAAAAATGCGTTCTTAGAAACCGCGGTTTTAGTCGGTTATTCAAAGATGGACTGATGGTCTGACTCCTGCGATCGAAAACAACCGGCTAAAACCGCGGTTTCTATGAACGCGTTTTTCCGTGGTTTTCTGCAAAAATTTTTTTCGTGGATATTGATAACTTAAAAACATTTTTTAATTAAAAAGCAAAGATTCCAAATAATCACTGAAATAAATTTGGCGTGAATTAAATAATGTAAATCGTCAAATGTTATAAAGTTCTTCAACGATATTTGTTATTACTCAACTTATAATTCCAATTTCCCAATTTTACATTATTAATTATTTTTTTTCGACATGAAAAAGACAAAATATCACCATTAAAAATAAATAATTTATCTCTTATTAAACAAATAACATCAATTAAATGGTTAAAACCAGCATAAATAAAACAATCTCAATTACATATCAAAAAGAAACTCGTTAAATTGACTTGTTTATATTATAAAAAATTTTCCATTATTAACTGGTTTTCAAATTTTTATATAGAACTTGATATTCAAACCAGTTTCAATTAAAAACTTCGTAT
This sequence comes from Didymodactylos carnosus, assembly GCA_905250885.1. NCBI lineage: Eukaryota > Metazoa > Rotifera > Eurotatoria > Philodinida > Philodinidae > Didymodactylos > Didymodactylos carnosus. The sequence goes on from CAJNOQ010007462.1 coordinate 2,565, forward strand.
TTGATAACCAAAACAATACTATGAAGTTAAATGGAAAAACCAACGTTTACCACTAATATAAATACTCGAAGAGCGAAGATCGATTTTCCTCTTTTCTCTGTCCTTTTCTCTTCATCCTTTTTTCTTTTACCTTTTTTCATTATTATTATCATAATGGGAAGGAGGAGGAAGAGTGACTCTTCCTCCTCCTTCCTTATTTTATTTCTTTATTAATTTATTTACTTTTTGAGCATTATTAATATACTTTTTTGTAATGCAGTGCCCTGATGATTGTTTTAAATTTTAAAATAAACATGAAACGCGTCGGCATAAATATAATCTGCATTAGTTTATTGCATTTCTACATCAAGTATACTAATAATTTTATAATTTCTAACAAAAAAAAAAGATTTTGTTGTTTTTATCTTAATCGAATGCTGAAAAGCAAAAGTTGAAATTCACAGATTGATTTATATTTATTAAAAATATAGATTGATCTGTTTTCATTTGTTTATTTTTTTCGTGGGTAATTTCAGATGTTCACAAAACTAATTTGATTTTCGAACCCTTCATATACAGATGTCTATCACAGATAAGACCGTATTTGTACTTGTGACCTTTAAAAAGTAATTTTACTTTGCCCCTTCTTACTCATATAATGATAAGATCATATATTTCCTCGCTTGTAAAAAAATAATGTCAGTTGGATTTTTTCAAAAGGTTTCAACTTATATACGATAGGCCATTTAACGATGTAGCACTCTGAAGACAGAAAGACTGCTGCGTAAAGAACAAGTCTTTGTACAACTGACGCTTGCTACTATTTCAAAAAGTCAAGAAATTCAATGAATGAAAACAATGCACCGAATTCAGACACAAATTCTTCACGACCAAGATCTATATGGCCAAAAGAGAATTCCTTGAAACAACATGTACTCTGCGTGAGTATTATATAAAATCTCAGAGAATATGCTTTCAAATATCAGCCAAAGGTTATAACTTTAAAAAGTGCATGTTCATAATCTCCTAAAAATTCTGACAGATAATAATATTGTTGGCTGGGATAGAATTTAATTATTTCTCAATTCGCATAGCAAAACCGTCCACGATTGCATCATAATTTCGTATACATTCCCTAAGAACATACTATACCTTCTGCCATAATTCTAATAAGAGAGAATTTCAAGAATGTTTGGATCAAGAAAGTAACTTAGTTTGTGTCACAACTGTGTCTGTTTTTTATGTCGAAATCCTTTAACAATGTTATTAGATTCCAGGAACAGATGCATGAAATAGTTCATTTTTTATTTTCGCAGATCGAGCCCCTTCACTTGAGCTAAGAAGACTATTTATAAAGTGATGAAAAGAAGGAACTTTACAATCCTGCAAAATTCCAACAGGACAACAAGCTAAGAAAGAATAATTTCATGAGGAATATACTAACGGTAAAGTCACACATTAAAAACACACATGAACATACAGAAAAGGAAAAAAAGAAAAGGATGACAGATACTATTCATGTGTAGAACAATGAAAAAGAATGTATGACTGAAAAACAGTATAGCAATTGTATACTTCTATCTCGATGTCTCGAAAGCAAAAATCTCGAAAGAGTAAAAAATCGAACAAAAACGTTTTGAATAGCTATTAATGTATGATATGATTATAGTTATCAGATAGCATGTATATTCAATTGGAATTTTATTTTAAAAGTTTATGGCAATAAATCAATGAAATAAAAAAGATCGCATGCAGAATAGCAAGGAATCTCTTCGTCCTGACCAACAAAGAGAGTTCTTCAAGAAAATCACCGAGAGTTATTTTATTCTGATTAAAATCCGACTTGAGTGAATCTATTCATTATTGAAGAACAGCAGCTTTTTTATCTGTTTTCTTTTTGCACCGATTATCATTTTCAACATTTTTTGACCTACAGCAACTTCTTCTTTCCTAGAACACTGTTATTTAGAGATTTTATTTTTTCAGGATTTTCTCTTTCGAAATTTTCCTTTTTCGCGATTTTATTTTTCGCGATTTATTTTTTCTATATATTTTTTTTGACATTTTATCCTTTTGGGATTTTATCTTTCGAGATTTTTTTTCTAGATTTCTGCTTTCGAGGTTTGAATAGTAACTCGGAAAAAAAAACTTCTTAGTTCCGGATAGATTCTTATACTTACTTAACATGTATTATTAATCTTATTCACAATAAAAAAAGACTTCTCAGAACCGCGTCGACAGGCAAAGCATCAGTGAGAAATGAATTTGAGTTTTTTGCTGATTTACTATTCAATGTGAGGATGTACTAATTCTTTTGTAGGCTCCTTGAGCTTTGTGAAGGAAGAAAAATCTTTTATCTGAAACACGATAAGGAAGACAATTAATATTTAGTTCTTTTTTTCTCTTTCCTTAGATTTTGATCACAGTTCTGGGCGTTACGGCCGCAACTACTGGAGTGGTCTTGACTGTTTTTGTCATTATAATCGAATGGAAACATGAGAATCAAACATGGGATACGAAAGTGGCTGTCATCGGTGGAACGTTCATTTTGCATGTGGCATTACCAATAGCGTCGACTATCCTTAATGCACTACTCATTCCGAGAAAGTAAGTAAGAAAAAGATTGTCTTAACTTTCACTAACTGCTGATAATCCTCATGCTACAGCTGGCATAATTGATTTTCAAGAGTCTGTTTATTAAAATGGAAGAATGTATGACTTTGATTCAGAGATGGGCAAGTCAAGTCAAGTCATTTTTGACTTGTCTTGACTTGACTTGAAAAATTTTTAGATGACTTGCGACTTGACTTGGACTTGTAAAAGGAAATTTTTGATGACGCATGACCTGACTTGACTTTCCTTTTTCATTTTTTGAATTGACTTGACTTGACTTGTGACTTGACAAAAAAATACAAGTCAAGTCAAATATATTTTTGCACTTAAATACATGTTAGATTTGCATTATGTAAAGTTATTTTTTGTTCTTATATGAAAGTTCTGTTCTTTTCTTCTTCATACCTATCGAATCGAGAAGTGCGTTTTTTCATCATCGCATCACACCAAACAGCCTAGACTAATTAAAGATGAAGAAAGATATTGAATTTGTGTTGTTACGTAGAAACGCCAGTCACATTTCTTAATTTAATTTAATTTCGTCTAGGCTGTTTTGGATCTATATCTGAATTGTGATTATCAAGTAAGCGAGAAAATATTTAACATCGTAATTAGCAATAACATAGGCAATATAAAAGTGAGGGTGATTCATACGCAACGTATTGTATTAATACATTTAAATTGTTTCCAACTTGTATTATGACGAATATGAGTGATTTAATTTCAAAAGTTTATCTCCACTTTACACATGGTACTCCAAATGTGTCTCTATTAACATCTGTTCAAATACTTACTTCTGCATCGGATAATCCAATGAAAATCATACACCACTGATGATATTACAAAAACGACATGAGATAGTTTTTGTATGAATATAAAAAATTATGAGACAAGCAAGACTTGAACAAAAATTCAAGTCAATGACTTGAGACTTGACTTGACTTGGCTTGGTTTGAATTTTAACTTGGTATTTTCCATTGATGACTTTGCTTTAAAACTTCTTTTTTGGCTCATGACTTGACTTGACTTGTGACAAAAAATAGGTGACTTGCCCATCTCTGCTTTGATTGATAAGTTCAAAGTCAAATTGATAAACATAGTTGCGTGTTCACCATCAAAAATTGCCTTTTTGTTCATATTTTGTGAAAACAAATCTGACTGTGCTATGTTCCTGTGTATTTTAGATTTTCGAAACAAGTCTTAGAGCTTATTGACGAAGCCTGGAATGATGAACCGGTGAGTGTCCCTTGAATGTATTAGATTTATAGTCACTTATTGTAAATGTTGCGTGCTTGTAAATGTGAGTTCTGTTTGTAACGCAACACTTTTATTACGCAATGTATGATAAAAAAGAAGAACAAGAAGAAGACACAGAAAGGAAAAACAATGCGAGTATATATATCATAAGGACACGTGAGATCACACTGGGAAAATACCAACACGTCACGTGTGGTAACATGTGATTGAGAACTGTCCACCTGAACACTTATCTGCTCAAATATCATGAGGGCATGAGCAAAAAAAACCGAATATTTTGCATTAATACGTTTGATTGCCCTAAACTCTATGGAATAGACACGATCAAAGTTAAAGAGTCATACGCCGTTCGTCCAATACTAACGATGCTGATCTTTGGAAATCCACATTCACGCTCGCTCACCTATCTTTTGCTCCTCATTTTCCAAGAAAAAGAATAAGATAGAGACTTTTCCAGCTTTCTTTGTTCTCTCTGACATTTTGAAGAGTTGTGCGAACTTTGATTAACCACCAATTCGATCCCAATTATTACTCAGTGAATTTAACCTTGCCAGTAGAAAAATTATAAAACCAGAATTGGAAGAATTTTTTGTCCCATGTTTGGGCATGCCTTCATAGGTTGAGTTCTACCAATGCTGTCCTATGATATCATACTTTAAGATTTGATCAGCTAGTTCACTCTGAAATATTCACATCTACAAGTATCCAAGAAAGGTTATGAACCTATGAGGAGATTATGTAATGTTTCGGAACTATCAGGAAATTACTTGAAGTGCGCGAACGCGAACGAGGGAACCATCCAAGGTGATATCCGTCGTTTGAGCTCCTAATAGGTCCACAAAGAGGTCTCAGTGGCCTAGGTAAAACATAAAAAAGTTTGTGTCGATGGGTCTTTGGTAGACATGTTAGCCGATAAATTTCTCGGCGGCGGCGGGAAAGTTTTTTTTACAATATATGAGTCAATACTTCGAACGTTTGTATTCTTTAGCAAAATAGAAAAAAAGAAACATTTTTACATCGTGAAAGTTGTAATAGAATTGGAAAGATGCTGTTACTGATTAAGTGTCGCAATTCTATCCAAGGAATAAAATATTTTTTTGACTGAAGAAGATTCATGCAAGACCACGCCGGCGGCGGCGAAAAACTCTTCGCCGAGATCTCATTTTCGGCGGCTGACATGTCTAGTCTTTGGAACCGAGTTATGGCGTTTTTACTGAAGTTTTGACCATTTTTTGACATTGAGCAAAAAAACAAATAACGGAGTTTTGATCTGAAATTTTGCCCACAGATAAATCTAATCATCTTTAGAATATTCTGAAAGTTTCAGCTGAAAAGAATGTTCTCTTGATGAGATATTGAATTGTTAAAAAATAATCACTTGTCATAAACAAGACACAAAAGCCAATTTCGTCACTCCGAGTTGTTTATAGATCTTGAGAATTAAGTTTTAGCATGCACTATCTGCTTTTCATGAAAGAAACATCCTTTTGAGTCTAGCCCAATTTTGTTCTACTACCGAGTTCTAGTCGGATTGAAAGTTTTAGATTGCTCAATCGAGTGGTTCCTCAGAAATCCCGAATAGGGAGGAGATACCTTTAACTACTTCTGAACCAACTTCCGCACCATCAAAACAAGAAAATCAAGGTCTTATTATCGCCTCGTCGGGGACTACGCAGTCGTCAAGTCCTTTTCAGCCTCGTCACAAGTTGGTTTTTATCTGTATTGGTCTCCTTATTATCATATGCTCGAGTATTGTGCCCTTTGGCGCCGATATATGTCTGCGTAAGAAACAATTTCAAAATACTACGTTGATGAACGATCCTTTATGGCCACATCGTCTGAATACGAGATTAGCGGCATACACAATCGAAATGTTTCTAAACCTTCCGACTCTCGTATATTTGCTCTACATCTATTACAGTTGTGTGTTGAAGTGCGATCATATAAGGAGATCTGTTCTTATTAATGGTGATATAAATGATGCATTAAGACAGTTAAAAAAATTATCTCTCAATGTCAGCAGACTAGACAACAGATCAAAACAAATGCTTCAATTACGTTACGCACACGGATTTGCCAGCATGTATATTTTATCTTGTATATCCTTCGGTATCGCTTATCTATGGTATGTACGCACATGGGCACCATCAATTAGTCACGATTTCTTGATCAAATTCAGTGGTCATTTCCTTGCCTACGGTTTTCTAGTTTGCATGATGTGGAGAACAAATGTCATTGTCGATCGAATGAAAGAAACCATACTTCTTGTAGGAAGTTCTGGTCATCCCATGAATACTGCAACTGTTCTTGTCGACAGTGACAAACCTCTTTTTCAATTGGCTGTCGAACGTTGTGAACCGTATGCTTTTCTATGCTGGCGAAAGGTATCCCTACCTGGTGTTCTTGCCACAATTCTGCCTGGAGCAGCATCGTTAACCGCTCGATACATCATCCGACGGCTTCGCTTGTACGAATTGTTCAGCGATAAAGTATGACATTATGTATCATAACTTAACTTCACTAACAATCCTACGAATATACCGAGACTTTCTCTTGACTACTGTAAATAGGCGTATAGTGCCGTTTTTCGAATACTATTTTGGATTTTATATTTATTTGACTAGTCTCGTAAAGTTTCCAACCTATCGATGCACTTCGTTCGATTGAATAACCAAACAAACTTTGATAGCAACATGCCTTATATTTGATTTGAGCCTTGCCTATTTTTTTCTCTGATTATGAACTCTTCCGAAATGACTTTCTTTTCATTCTAATCCTAGTCTCAATCCTGTTCAGTCCTTGGGAAGGTCTGGAAGGATCTTTCAGGATCCTGTATCTCAAGGATCTTGTCAAGTTTTATTCAGAACTCTATTTCGAATCGGAGCAATTCATGTTCCGAGGATTTTTCAAGGTTGAACAGATTCCTGTTCAGGATTTTTTCAAGTTCTTGCTCAGATATTTTTTTGAATTGAGAATAGAGGATCCTATCAGGGTTTATCCAAGATCGTATCAAGGATCCTCTGAAGATTATTAGATAGGATTCCCTGCCAAGATTTTACCAAGTTCTCATCAGAATCTAGGCCAAATCTTCGTATCGAGTTCTTGTCGGGAGTGATAGTCATATCAGACAAGGATCTCGACAAGAAAATAACAAGTACAAGTTCGTTCAGAATACAAAACTAGCTAATCTTGCAAAGCTTCAATCAGGATCTTGTTATTCAGAACTTTTCAAGAATATGAGTTTATAAATCTTGCAAGACAATGTCAATCTTAATCAGAATCTTGATAAGAAAATGTAAAGATTTATCAAAGATTTTTACAGGTTATTGCTTAGTCTACCCCGCTATGTCCATTTCTTGGGACACCCTTGAAGAATCTTCCAGAATCATAAATTTCAAGGATCCTGTCAGGTTTGATTCAGGATTCTATTTAGGATTTTTTCAAGTTCTTGCTCGGATTTTTTTCTGAATTGAGTTTGTAAATTCCTGCTAAGGTTCATTGTCAATCCTAAGCAAAATCCTGACAAAAATCATAGAGAGAATTTCGTCAAGATTTCATTAGGTTTTAGTCAAGATCTGTTCTGGATCCTGATACGAGAATCCTGCCAAGAGTCATGGTTATATCAGCGAAGGATTATACAAGGAATAAAAATAGGTTACTCACAATGGAAGGGTCTGTGCTATAAGTGAGCTCGAGTAGACATATTCGGGTCAAATTAAAGGTCTCACTGCCAAACTACCAAATTTAAGATATTAGCTGCCCTTGCCTTTCAGGGACAGAAATAATTGAATTTTACTGTATTGACATTTTCACTATAGTAACATCAGTATACAGAAATTATATATATCCACCTCATATATAGCCTACTGAATATTTCGATAGTATATATCAAAAATCTTTTTGAGATTCATCGATTACGGTTAAGTACATACTAATTCTGATGCCTTCTAAAACATAAGTGTTATTATAATCTAAAGAAGTGGGCATTTTTTTAAGGCGTAATATTATCGATCTTTCAAATTTCATTTTAATTGACCTCAATATACTGTACAGGATAACTAGTTTCTAGTTCAATACATTCAATACAAATGCAAATGTAAATTCTCAATCAAATGATAGTAAGAGAAGTGTTTTTTACACCAAGTGCAAATTAATAGTGTTCGCTCGTCGCAATTGTTAATTGAGCAATATAGATCATAAAATTTGAAGCAGACATCTTTCGGTTTCTCAATTTCTCCAATTGTTTCTATAATTATTCCAGCTTGTATGAACCCAGACTTAATGAAGTTTTTAAATTGTGGAGCTAATAATTGATTGTGAATGATAGAATGCGTGTTTATGTACTTTTGGCGATCACTTATAATCATTTTCGTTCGATTAATATGAGTGTAATGTTCAATTTTCTTGTGAATAAATCGCCATGAGCGGAACAAAGATAAATCTTTTGGTTGAATATAACCAGTTGATTCTTCAGAAAAAATTAGTAATTGACTATCTTCATTTGGAAATACTGCTCTAAATTTCTCTAGATCAGCTTGAGGTTTCCAAGAATCAAGCAATAGAAGAAATTTTTTACCAACCAAAGACCGTAAAACTTCATTCAAAAACGTGCGATATTTTCCATCGCTACTTTTTCCGGATTTTGAAGCTCTTACTATAATATTTGGTGGTACAATTAAATCTATTTGCACTCTTTGACCGAATTGATTTTCTTTTTCTCGAAGAATAAGTAAGAATTTATCTAATAAACGTCTATCAGCTGATGTAATAGGCAGCACGGTATAAGAGTGCGTTATATTGTTCTTTCTTTTAACAGCAACTTCTGTTGTTCGTTCACCTTTAAAAGAAAGAGTTCTTAGAGGAACATATTCTTGTTGAAACGAACAATGGTCACTGAGTGAGGTGCTATAAATGTATGACAACTATGAGAAATAAAGAGTCAGCCTTAGTGTCCAAACTGCTCACAACTAAAACGAGCAGCATGTATGGATGCTAATAACAGTTTGAGTTCATGTAAGGATGTTCTCGCTAGTTTCAGTTGTGACCACGATCCACTGCGTACATTTCAATACCATATTGTTTCATGTACTTTAATGTTGTAGTAACTTCATCACATTTATCTTTCATAGTTCGAGATAAAATTATTTTAATTGGTAGATAGCGTTTTGTCCATACGGTACCTTTACCAGCAAGATATTGGGCGTATCGTTGATCAATATCATTTGTTTTACCTGCATAATATTCATTAGTATTGTTTTCAACCGAAGAGGAATTTTTTGTGGCTCTAGAAATCCGATAGAGATATTTTCGATATGTACGTTCGACTCTAGGTTGTTCCTTTCCTATGTGTCAAAATTTCAAGTAAATTTCAGTGAGCCTTCACGTCGTTATCAATAAATGCCTACTCCCTTCAACGTGAAAAACCATTAGACTAAAACGAAAATTCAGTTTTTCGCCAAAGAAGTACTTTAAAGAAAGTAATATCTACTTTTGTTCCTCGATGTAGAACAAACAAAGTCGACTAAAAAGATCTGGCCAATTTAACGTTTTTAAGATTTTTCAATTCTTCCGCAAGAAAGTCATGTTAAAGAACTTAGAAATGATATTTACATTATACAACTCGATGAGCTCTGTTCAGCTATATAAAAAAAAAACAGAACGTTTTCTGCTATTTGACTTTCTCCCACATTATCAACGTTGGCATCGTTGGCATCAACGTTGGCAAAAAGATCTGGTCAATTCTAACTTTTGATTTCTTCTATGTCACGAACAGATTATTTGACAGTGCCTCTACTAACAAAATCAGTATTGGTGTGAGTGTCGACCTAGCTAAGGCTTTCGGT
>CAJNOQ010007463.1:0-12256 GCA_905250885.1 Didymodactylos carnosus
TAGTCTCAGTAATAATCCTCCTGGCTATAGTTGGTTTCAGCAGCCAAGCATCCAAATGGACGTGTCCTGAAGGTTGTACTGTTATACCTATTATTGGTGGTCCTAATAATGGTGGAACTCTTTTCACTTATCCTCCTTATGGTAAAGAACGTCCTGGTACTTGTCCTGGTTATCGGAGCAGAACTACTTGTCGTGGCGCTTGCGTTACTAACGGTTCTCCTGGTTCTCGTAAATGTGTTCGTTGTTGTAAACGTTGCTGTCCTAAGAAACAACATCACACAGGCGATAATTAATTATCAAGATATATTTGTGCTTGACAAATTCGCTTTTAGATTCTTTCTATGAGTAAAGCATTGTGAATATCCGTTTTCACTTGATAACAATTAGCACTCATCCTACACTGCAAAAAGTAAGAGCAGAGCGATAAACCCTCCAAAAGGGTTCTTGAGCCTCATACACCTTTTCATGTACTCTTTTCGGCCTTAAAATACTCTTTTAGTTCATCAACCCTAGAAAGAGTATGTTATACGTTGCACTGATTATCCTCAGTAACACCAAAAGTAGAAATGTCGAAAAAAGCCACGAAGAACACTAAAATGTCGAAAGTCAGAATATCGAGTGAAAAATGCCGACAAGTCAAACGTTGGGAAAAAGAATACCGGAAGAAAAAACGAAGGAAGTTAATAATCAAGATTGAGAAATCGAAAACGCAAATGCTGAAAATAGCTGTCGACCGTTTGCAGCTACGAGGCAGATAAAGGGTTACGAGATATCTCAATCATATGATGAGAAATGGCGATACCAGCCGTTTAGACTAGTGAACTCTACCGTAATCGATGATTGGTAAATGACGTAACCGATCGCGGCATGAAAAGGGATACAAACGTTCTTTGTACGAAAGAAAACAAAGGAGAGAAGAAAGATATCCTTCAGGAGCATATCAAATTCAACTCGTTATTTAGAATTGGAACGAATGGAGATAGCATCAACGAACGCAGTGGAATCGACTGAGAAAGAGAACATTCATCTTAGTTTCATCACATCGAATAAAGGACAACAGCCATTGATATTGAATGATTATTTGTTCATATGCAACAAGCGAACAAAAATCAAGAAGTATTGGATATGTGTGAACAATTCGTGCCGAACCTGTGTGCATACTGATTTAAATAATGTCTACCTCAGTGATGGCAAAAGTGAACACGATCATGAACCGAACCCTGATGCGAGTACGGCCAGACAAGTTCGTCACAACATCAAGGAACGAGCTCTAAACGAAGTTATTCCGATCGCAATGATCTACAAGCAGGAACTCGCCAAAGCCTCCGCGAATCCAACTGCCGGGTGAGGGTGAGTATACCGAATAACAAACACGACGCGTTTCGATCGTATTTCAACTGTTTTTGTGAACATCGCTTCATCTAGGTGTCTTGTTGATCGAGTGTGTTTTCCAGACCAGAGTATCGATCCCAATCGATTCCTAGTGATCTCGCTCATTAGAGTAAGTGTCTGTTGCAATAGCCCGATATTGGCAATTGTCTTGCTGTCGTTCTTCGTTGCTGGTCATCTATTTGTTTTATCGCGAGAGAGTGCGTGAATCGTTTCATAGAATTTATTGGTTTCGGAGCAATTCTTGTTCACAGATCAATCGCAGATCTGATAGACTCAGGAGAAGAAATTATGGTTGATCGCGTTGAATCGCGTTTCTCGACTAAGAGAATAACAGAGAAACTGTTCAAATCGTTGGATCGATGAGTCACTCGAACATCTCATTCATATCAGCACTAACTGATTGGTCCTTCGTATCATCCAATTAATTGTGATTTTCAGCTCGATGTTTGTCTGATGTTCATGTCCTCAATCGTTCATTGTGTTCATAGAATAGAAGCGAGTGATTGATTCATAGGAGGATTCGTTTACGAAATCTTCTTCTCGACACTGGAAACAGAAGAAGATATCTAGAAGGAATTGAACAGGTACTCACCACTGGAGAGATTCAGCACTGATCAAGACAAGAATGAGCAATGTGTATTTAACAATAAAGTAAGAAAGAAAAGAGAGCATTCCCTGACAAATATGGTAAGATGGAAGTGTTTTTGTTTGACTGAAGATTGGTAGTTCATTGCCTTTGGATGTCTCTAGTTGTTCGCGAACGCGGTAGCGAGCTTCAATTGAATGACTCATGTAGAACGTTCAAGCATATGCAACCGACGAGTCTCAATCGCCTGGATCACTTCCAATTGCCATTCCGCTGTGGATTCATCGACCCCACACTTGACGAAGTACTTCTTCTTCTGTTCGTGCAGAACATCGTTGTGATATCTGTGTGCCATGCCACGACCCGTAATGATGCACTGATGAATAATATCCTTCTTCAACTGCTTCATCTGCTCCCACTCAGTTGGTGATGTTTGTTCCGTGGCATCGATATCGTCTATCATTCGATCGAACAAAGTCGACGACGGTTGCAATGGCCTGGCTAAGAGACGACGTTCCCAGCAGGCCACCTCTTCTTCGACCATGGTTTGCTTGGCTGTCGTTCGCCAGATACGCCTGGCGAAATGGATCTAAGACAAGGACAAGTGTATTCAGTATTGGATTCAAAGAATGCCTGAACTAAACGATGGTCAGTTGCATCCAAGATCAGCATTTGTCTCTTGTATTCTAGTTCACTTCGTAGTTGCTGTTGATTTTCATGGACGAATGTCCGAACGATCGACGACAACGAGTTCAGTTCGGAGGAATAATCGACATTTGGCACCGATTGGGATACGATCTGCTGTTCACTCTGAATGTGACGCTGTCCAATTATAGACTTCGATCTGCCGTTCGCATGGACCACGGAATTCTTCTCGGCTAGATGCTTTGGTACACGATTGGTCCAAATATTCTGCGTCTGACCGATCTGCAGATAATAATCCCATTGTGCTTGTTTCACTTTCCAATAAGACAATCGATCCGGTAAATCAGTATAACGATGAATGAATTTTATTTTATTTTTGCCATTCAGGAATTGAACCAGCTTCTCTTCACTTGGGAAAGATGTTGATAACATTTGATCGAAGACTTGATCAGGCGTATCTGTAAAACTAGACTGTTCTTTCTGGATTTTTGTCTTTCTCTTTTCTTTAGTGCACGATCATTTTCTCATCGATCGCTGTCTCGAATGACCATCTAGCACGAAGGAATATAGATCGCATGAGAGAGAGCGATTTCTTACCTCTTTTCGAACCAACCTTGCCCTTTGGTACAGGAGAGACACTCTGATCGATCGACGCAGCGCTCAGTGAATCAATTGCTTCTGACATTTCCCCTTGTTTTCGAAGTTTTCGACGATCTGCCACAGTTCCACTGCGCCCTTTGGTCGGCTTTTGGCCTTCCTCGAAAATTGCTCAATTCTCCCATTTTGTCTCTCACTCTTTCTCGTTCATTCTCTCATTCTGCCTCATTATGCCTACTGTATCTCTGCCTGCTGCTGTCCAAAACACAATTCTAGAAGGCGTTCTCTCTCAATGCTGGTGCCACGAAAGAAGTAAACAGTCCCGCAGCTCACAGGGGTATATGGCATGGTGCGGGTGCCACGACCTCTTGATTGCACTCTGGTACACTCAAGAAGTCTTTTGTCCTGATCGAAAAAAGTCTGAAGCCGACCGAAATTTCCATCTAGAGAATAAGAGAAACGCTCAGAGATGACAGTGAAACAGGAATTGGAGATACAAAAAATTTATCCTGATGAGTAAATGAGTATGGTGCCACGAAATGTTGATCCCTTGTTGTACAACTGTCCTTTTCTTGTTGAGTTTCTTTGATTTGTCGTCAACTGCCTTTAAAGTCTCTCTGTTGCTATGTGTGAAGGTTGACTTTGGTTGCTCTTGATTTGTCGTTCAAAATTGGAGAACTCCACTACAAAATGGAAATCTCCTTCTCAGATTCGAAGAGTTGAACAGCAAAATCAATCTTTCCTTGCGAACTGAACTGAATGGGCGGTCAGTTCTCATTATTTAGTCTGACTCCTGAGTAGTTTATCTGTTCATCTCTCCCTTGGTTCCACTGCGCCCAATGGTCGGCCTTTGGGCTCCCTCGAATGCTTTCATTCCACCACACTATCACTCTGAATCTCTGCCTGCTGCTGTTCAGAACACAACTCCAGAAGGCGGTCTCTCTCTATGCTGGTGCTCTCTGACTCTGACACTCGCTACCTCAATGGCTATATGGGATGGTGCGGGTGCCACGAGATCTTGATTGCACTCACCTACTCGATCGAAGTCTTTTGCCTTGATCAAAATAACAGTGTCAACTCAACCGAAGTTTTTTATTTGGATGATAAGCGAAACGCTCAGAGATGACAGTCAAATACGAACTGGGGACACAAGAAAATATCCTGGTGCGAGGAAGGGTATGGTGCCACGAAATGTTGATCTCTTGTTGTACAATTGTCCTGTTCTCGTCGAATTTCTTTGATTTGTCGTCGACAGCCTTTGAGATCTGTGTGTTTCTGTGTGTGAAAGTTGACTTTGGTTGTTGAGGGTGAGGGTGAAGATGAGTTCAGATAGGTAGTTTAGAGTCGAAGCTACGAACGACGATCGTTTCGAATGGAGCATAATCCATTCGTCATCAGGCGAGTTTAGATGTTATCAGTGAAGATCGATTCAACTCGCAGGATGGAATATCAAAAGAAAGAATTTTCTTGAAAGAAGACATGTTGAAGTGTACACTTGATTTCGTCATTTCAAAAACGATAGCTTGGAAGATGATCAAGTATTATATTTTATCATTGTGGTTATGCTTGATTGTGCTTGATGCTAGTCCAGTTGCTGCACCTGATACCAGGGAGGTTCTTGACCGTCAGTCGGCATGCACAAGAGTGGATATGTGGAGTTTAAGTGAAGTTACGAAAGTAGCATGTGGCGCTGCTTGCTGCTATAAAAGTTGTGCTGTTGGTACACATATCAAATGTCAAGGAAGACCAATCTACAGTTATTCTCGTTGTGCACCAGGCGCTGGAGGTGGTATCGGCTGTGCACCGTCGGGAAAGAGATGAAGTCAACAACCATCGAAAAGAAAACAGAGATTGACATTCAAGAAAGTTTCTTATCAGGTCCTTGTTTTATTCACACCAATCTCTTCTTCAAGAATTGGAAATAAATCATCAACTTCTCAGACCTCACTTCTAAAAAAGATGATCTAGTTAGCTGATCACCGTCTAGAGAAAAGCTTAGACAAATACACAGAATCAATACGCTGGTTCTATCTCTTCTGCGACAGGATTACTTCTAGCGCAAAATGTATCCACATTTGTTGGATAACTGATCTTTTTGTCTCTGCTCCGTATCCTCCACATTCGTCCATCTACTCCCGATTAAAACAGCCAAAAGTCGTAAAAAAGTTATATCCATCCATGTAAGTGCGAAACACAGATTAGGTACGCTTCGAGTCGTTCATCGAGCCAGTTGCCTCCGGAGTTGCGGCATTTTCCCTCTCTCGATTCATCTAAGCGCAGGAAACTACCTCGTCTAATTCATCGGTCAACTAACTTGCATCGGAATAAGTTCCTAGCTAATTCGCATTCAAACACGTTATCGCAGGTATAGATGTATTCGCAGCAATGGCGTATCGTATCCTGAACGAGAGAAGGTGGAGGATGATATATTCGATCCGATCCAGAATATGACCTCTGAATCAGCTTGCTAAAGGATATCGATGCTTGTCACAGTCATCGTCTCATGCCTTCTGTATTTGCTATTGTCAAAAAGATAATTTTGGGATGTTTCCGGAACTACGAGAGCGTTCAAATTCGCTAATGAGTGGATTTTGTACCCAGCCGATGCAATAAATTCACAGGCTTTGTTCGAATGACAACATGCGATATGTGTCTCTGAATGTGAGCCTGCCTTCAATTGGATGTCGAAATGAATGGTTTCTGATAGCAAGACTGGTGGTTTTTTGCCGGATCAGAGTGATGGACACTGTACTGAGTACTAATAAGCTGAAATGAATGAATCTAGTAGCTAAAACATCAGGATCATAGTTGAATCGGATACCGAGAGAAATTCAACAAGAACAGGACAGTGATACAATGCTGGAATAAGATTTCGTGGCATCCTCACCATGCCATATACTCCTGTGAGCTGCGGGACTGGTCACTCCTTTCGTGACACCCGCACCCTACCATATGCCTATTGAGGTTGTGAGTGTCAGAGTGAGAGAGCACCAGCATTAAGAGAGAACGCCTTCTGGAGTTGTATCTTCGACAGAACGCGTAGGGAGAGAGAGTGAATGAAGCAATTCGAGGAAGGCGGAAGTGGAATCAAGTGGGACTGTGCAACTGAGCATGAGAGACAGAGATGAAGAGATGAGCAGACAAAACAGGAAAGAGTGTGATCAAATATTCAGAAATGAGGCACGAATCCTGTCAGTTTTCTGAGAGAGAATGGTTCGTCTCTGGAATTCTGAGAAGGGCATTGCCACTTTGCTAGAGAATCCTTCAATTTTGAACCAGCAATCAACAAGAATAGTCCATGGTTGATAAGAAGAACAGGGAAACAGACAGAATTCATAGTCAATCGAAGACAAATGACAGAAAAGAATCAACAACAGAACAGTTCTCAAACAAGGAATCAAGAATTATTACGACTGTCATCACTTCTTCAAACTATGGAAGGGTTCTGATGAATGGAATAGGAAATCTTAAGATACCTGATAAGTCCCTTGAGAGAGGACGAAACGTCGTGTTGATCCTCTGACCTCTACATATCTTCCATTTTATCTTGGATAGTCATTGACTTCCATAGTTTTCTATTTGATTTGAGAATTGATTCAATGCAGTGTAGATTCTAAATTTACCTGATGGTGAATGGAATAAGCCCCATTCAAAACGATCGTCGTAAGTAGCTTGGAATAATCTTGTGAACTCACCCTCACCCTCACACCCTCAACGACTGTTCGCATCGAGATGGATTTGTCGCGACAAGAATTTTGCTGAATGAACATCTTCGAGTGACGTCGAATCAATCTTCTCAAATGTTTCAGAATGAACCGGTTTGCATCGATTCCAACTCAAAGATCGATGCTGAGGAAAGACCGCCGAGATGTGCTTCGACGATGGATTGACCGGACAGGCAAAAGAGACTTCTCCTGTTGTTCGCTGATTCTCGGTGAATCGACTTGTTGACTAATTATTTCCATCGTTGAGAAACCAGTTACAATTAGATCATCCATTGGATCAAGAAGTACTCGATTCGATGAGGTGGGAATGTGTTGGGAGGGTGAGCTTGCTACAAGTCAACGTGATTGCCAATTCCTTCCTTCTCGTCTTTCACTTCCTTTTTAGTTTGAGTTAACGGATTTTATAGTGAGCAAGTCTGTTTTTGCAAAAGCAGCGAAAGCAAAGCACTATAATTGAGCAGTTCACAGTGACGACTGAATCGTTTTGTCAAATCTGTGTCAGTGCAGGCATGATTGAAACACGATAAAGCTTTGTCGAACGCACACGGTCTAGAACGATGTGGATAAGCGAATGTCAACAACGATTTCGAGAAAGCAGAGCTGCAAGAGTATTCACCGTTACGGATGATACAATTCAACGCTATTCAAGGCTTGACTGGAACTCTGACCACCAATCACTAACACAGTTTCATCGAGCAGAATGGACGCAGTGTGATATTCTCGCGAATCGGTCATATTTCCACTGTGTAGCCAAGTATTATCGGTAGGATTGTATAATTCAGTATCCTGTAATACTCCCATTCTGTTTCGACCTCCAACAATCAATACTCGACCATCTTGCAATACTGTCGCAGTATGTGTCATCCTTTGAACGATCATTCTATGACGTTGTATCCAATTATTCGTGAGGAACATGTATAATTCGACGGAATCCGTGGCATTTTCATCGGATTCGCCGCCTGTGACCAACACATTGGTTTTATTCAACACAGATGCAGTATGTTGAGCTCGGGAACGGTTCATAGGTGGTCCAAGCATCCAAGCATTCACCTCTGAATTGTACAGCTCGATGGTTGTGGAGTTGGCTAATCCAGCTTGTCCACCAACCACTAGCATCGTATTATTTCCGATCACGGAGGCTGTGAGCATCGAGCGGACGCTTTCCATATCTTTCATGCTTGTCCAATTTCCTGTAGATGAGTTGAACAATTCAGATTGATTCGTCGCTTTCGCTCTCACAATCCCACCAGCGACTAACACGCTTCCATCAGCTAGTATCGATGCTGCATGATTAATTCTTGCCACCTTCATCGGCATTGCTTCCGACCAAGTACCACTTACTGGATCATACATTTCAGCAGTAGTGCAACTTTTAAATCCGTCTGATCCTCCTGCAACCAGTACTTTGCCATTCGGTAAGATAGATGCTGTATGCATGTTTCGTCCACTCTTCATATTACCTGTCGGTGTCCAAGTTTTTGATGATGGATCGTACAATTCAGCACTAGCTAGAGTACCAGTTTCACGAACTCCACCAGCTACTAGTACTTTTCCACTCGCTAAGACTGATACCGTGTGGTGATAGCAACACGTACTCATAGACCCGGTTATTGACCAACCTACAGATAGATAATATGCGATGCTATTCTGAATTCTAAGAATTTCTCTTCGGGTGGCTGGCTACCTTTAAAGGTTGGCGAAGACGATATCGCTGTTGTTGGTGCTGTTGTCCCAGTGGAAGTTGACGAGCCTAGTATTGTCGATTGCTGCGATGACACGGCGGACGTCATTTCCATTATTTTTGTTGCAATGGGAGATGTTGCCGTTGTTTTCCCTCTGTTTGATGACGTAAGAACTATCGGAATAACAATAGCCGCTACAATTCCAAGAATGATCACTACAGCAGCTGTCAACAATATCTTCTTTTTCTTTGGATTTGCCTGACGCCTTACACATAGCATGTTAGTTTATTGTGCTCCAATCTGAAAGCCATGATTCGACTTCATTGTAAAACTCATCGGAACGGTCACATTGGATTTTTCCTTCACTAATCACTTAGAATTCTTTTTTTTACGAGTGCTTCTACATGAAAGTCAATTCATACTACTCAACCTAGTTCAGTATTGGCGTTACCAACAGGGTCAACAGCGATATACGTACCATGAGGATACCTCAGACAATGCACCTTTTAAGTTTTCTGAGAAATCGCTGTATTTCTACCTATGCCTCTCGCGTACGGTACTAGTTGCCGACGGGGGACACCCTTCGGATAGACAAGAGAACCGCAAAGAAAGCTGAGTGGAAATATTAGCGAGTAGGGACAGAAAGAGAGATCAGTATAGGATACTGGCAAAATAGTGGTAACTGTTGACGCTGACATGTTTGTCTGCGGTAGCTAACTAATCATATCTGAAATACACGTGTTTCAAGCAAAGGCAAAAAGCAATTGAGTATTCTCATCATTCACTGAGTGAGTGAAGATGCATACTCTGTTCAATCGTATACTGATTAAAATGCATCAATCTCAATCACTCTGGATGGCAGACAGGGGGAAAATAACTCTGACAATCGCTCGCCTCTGGTATTGAATTAGTGGCTGTCTCTCAACAACCAGTAAACACAATAGTTGCCGTGCTGTATGCGTCTACTTGTTCATTGCATTGATGAATATCCAATAAAAAATGCTTGGTCGAATCAATTCTTCTAGAAAGCGGTGAAGGGCTCCACTAATTTTGAAGAACGCGAAGAACGAACTGACATCGTAACGTGAAAGAGATTCGAGATCTAGAGTGATTGCATTGTTTCTAAGAATCATGATTTCTGATCAAATACGATCACTCTCATCCTCAGTCGCACACCTCAGAGCTGGGTTGTGTGGCAAAAAGGCACCCAGAATAGTCAATGTGATCCAATATTGTTCGGACTAAAACTTACGCGACTACGGAAATATCTACGAAGAAAAGATCATCATTACACATTCTACATGGAATACGCTGATACGAGCGGCTGTTTTATTTTAATCAGACACTTGTGAACGAATAGGACGATCAACAAGCTCATTATCACTGCAAAATTCACATTCTGATCTTGCCTGCTGATTACTGAATCAAGCTTCAGCTTCACCCTCAAAAGTTCCGTACTGAAAAACGATTCCACTAACTTTCAGTCTAGGGTCAAGTGAGTCACCACGACGAGTGCTGTTACTTGTTAATTGTAACGATCATCCGCAAGATTATCTCATGGATATGGATGAGATGCCCATTTTCAGATCTATCGTGGTTTGATACACACCCACACGATGACAATCTAGACAAGGGAAGACATCATAGAGCGAGCGGATGGAAGTATTTTGTGATTGTGACAAGTCTATGTTTATTTCGAATAGATAATCATGTTGATGTGTAAGGGCATGGAATATATACGATATCTACTGATTACATCTAAGCTATGAGTAAATCTGTATGATTTCCCTAGTGAATGTACTCACCAAGCGAGTACTCTTGGAGTACTCATGCTAGAAAATGCCGCGAGAACTCATGAGTACTCGTGGGTTTTGAGTACTCAGTAGTAGTACTCCCCCTATTACCTGAGTACAAGAGTACCACCAGTGAGTACTCTCTATAGAATATCCAAAAATACACATGAGTACTCTATACAGTTCTTGAGTACGCTGCTGGTGATAGTAGAATACTCATTAGGTCTTTCGTACCACTGCTTTGGTACTACATATATTTTTATTCGTGTATTGAGCCAATGGCTCAAGACCATGAAATACACGATGAAAATCACGCACAAAACTTCGTAAGAATAAAAAACTCAGTTAGCTCTAGCGTCCTATACGTAAAAAACGAACAAGGCCATTTCTCGCAACAAGAAACGAAAAACAGACAGAATATTGACATGAGAACTTCACAGAAGCAGTAAACACCTTAATAAAAACTCTATTCACAACGAGATTGCCACTCGAACAAAAATGAAATAGTTCGAAGTACAATATGAGCTTAACAGACAAGCTTGTTCTGAGAAATGAACGCTTCTGAAATGAAATTTACAGCGAAATAAACAAGCACTTCTTTCTTTCCGCAATCAACACAATAGATCGCGAGAAATCAACGTGGAGAACACGTCGTCGTGATGAGCCTCTAAATTCGAATTCTTGTCAATGAATCTACCGATCAATCTATAAAGCAATCTTCAATCTAAGAGGTAATGACTCTGAAACAGAAATAGAAGAAAGAAAACATTGACGTGTGGGTCCGAAGAAACATCCATTGCGTTCAAGAGATAGATGAACGAAAATGAAGAAGTCGACGCGATATTCGATAGCCGCCACTATATGTATCATTGAGGACTCCGCAAGGAAGGATCGAGAAAAAAGAAGTCGACTGAGCGCTTTCTTCTTACCCGTAGGTCAGTTCTATTGCTTTTTTACGATCAGAAATCTTTTTCTCTCGACGTTGTATCGATGCACATTCTAGTGCATAAGTGTTCTACTGACTATTTATCGGGGAAACGACTGAGTACTACTACACCGAGTACTCGTACGGAAATCCGTGAGTTGTTCTCTGGGAAGAATATGTAGCAAGTACTGGCTAGAGTACTCGAACAACTGTTCATACGAGTGAAATTCTAACAGTACTCGTCCGAGTTATTTCAGTACTCATGCTTGCAAGTCGTACTCGCTTGATGAGTACATTCACTAGGGTTCTATCTATCATGGACGTTGACTTTGTTCAATGATGAGTTGAATAGGGACGGTAGGTCGCATGATTGCTTCGAATGACAATTGTAGTTCATCGATGGTTTGTGCGGCACGAAAGGAGAAGTGACGAAATAGTGTTGACAAAATCACCTTTTCTTCAAGCAAAGCAAAACGATGACCTATGAGAAACAGCAAATGATGAGTACGAGTGGCGTGAACAGTGAAAAACGAACCAATACAATTACGAGAACCAGCTGAAAATGGAATGAAAGCGTAAGGCAAGCCATCGTTTGAAGGACAGTCGAATACAGTCGAGCCGGAGAAGAGAGATAGGCGGTTGATGGCTGTTGACTGTTTTCTCTATTTTTCCCTTCTTGTTGCTGTCTCTTCTCTCGGCGATAGGAAATCTTCACGGGGCACTCTAGTGAGCCAGCCATATGTTGGGCATTGCAACTGGCGCATTTGACAACATTCGCACAATCTCGATTGTATTCGTGACTTTCTCCGCACTTGTAGCATTTTGGCTCATTGGAACAATTGATTGCTTTGTGACTGAACTGCTGACAGCGAAAGCATCGATCGATTCGAGCAAGTGGCTTGTAAGCAACC
>CAJNOQ010007464.1:0-12255 GCA_905250885.1 Didymodactylos carnosus
TTATTGTAGTTGTAAACATCACAAGTGAACATTGTTAGTGTACCATTTCTATTTGATTGTATATCCATCAGTTTTACATCGGACATTTTAGTTTTAATGAAGTTATTTAGCGCACATTTTTTTGTTGAATCTTTTTTGTGATAGGATGAAAGCGTGTTTGTAGATCTAATTCAAAATATATTTATTTGTACATGTAAACCTTATGTTTGGAGTGAAATATCAAATTATGGTTGGATTTCTCAAATATCTCAATTATCATCAAGTCATGATCAAATTGTGACATCGAAAATCTCTACAAAGAGCTCAAATTTTTGTAAGTAGACGTTCAATTATTCCCGCTGACAATAGATAAGAAACATACAACTTTCTAAATTTATACATTTGAAGAAAACGAAACTGATTGTGTTTTTTTTTAATTTAAATTTTATTGTTTCTAGATTGTAAAAAACGTCGAATTGAAAATGATGATAATCTTCTTAAAATTGTAAAGATATGTACGACATGTCATCAGTCAGACAAAAAGATAAATGTTCATAATAATGATGTTAAAAATTATCATTCTGTATTAAAAACAAACGAAAAATATATTGAACAAGAATCTATTGATAACTTGTTGTCGTGTTATATGTAAAATCTTTTTCTTTTGTTGTTGTTATTATTGTTATAATTCTCTTGTGTATATATTATTACTGCAGATAAAATAGAAAATTGACGGTTTTTTTTCTTCAATATATAAACTATTTTCAGATAATGCGTTCATTATTTATCGTTGTACGACATTCTTCTCTTGTAACATCTAAACGAACATTTTTTACTCAATCGTATATTGGAGGTAAATGAGTTTCAACCCAATCAGGTGAAACATTTAAGGTGCGCTGTTTTTCATGTTTGTTGTTTCTAATATTTATGCCAAAAAAAAACTTTAGGTTTATAATCCGGCAAATGGAAAAGAAACTGGCAGCGTACCAAATTATAATCAAAATGATGCTGAATTAGCTGTTCAAGACGCAGCGTCAAAAGCTTTTCATAAACAATAGTCAGTTAAAACAGGAAAAGAACGAAGTAAAATAATGGTAAAATTCTATGAGTTAATTATAAAAAATCGTGAACATTTGGGAAAGATTTTAACAGCAGAAATGGTTTGTAATAGTCTGCTGACATTGCAGAAAATTTGAGCGTTATATCTTTCTGAATTCGCTTGTTATTGAACTTTTCTTCTTGAATGAGAATAGTGTTTTCCTAAAACAAGAGAACATCCTAAAAAAGGTCAAGATAACTCTATCGTTTTTCCTTTGAGATAATAATAATAACTAGATAATAATAATAATTCAATATAACCTGAGCTATTTTCGCCACAATAATATCGGGAATGGGGGAGAGGATAAGCCTCCGGACGGAGGAACGAATCAACTGAAACGAAAAACAACAATTCAGAATGATACAGAGTCGAAAAACAAAGCAAGAAGCAATTTCGTCAACAACAGCAGCAAAGTCAGCAGACAACAAAAGTCAGTTCGCGATTAGCACCATTAATATTACAAGGTGTGAAGATGACAAGATGTGCACTAAATAACTTCATTAAAACTAAAATGTCCGATGTAAAACTGATGGATATACAATCAAATAGAAATGGTACACTAACAATGTTCACTTGTGATGTTTACAACTACAATAAGACACTGTTAGATTTAGCAAAACATAAATTCGACAATTCCAACAACGTCAAAGTATACATACCAAGATTCATAGAAAAAGTGATTTGAACAGACAAGCAGGCATTCTTAAAGAATGTCGACGTAGAGATTTCAATACAAGAAATCGAAGCAGCGCTTAAATCGTCAGGATTTGACATTGGCACAGTAGAACGTTTAAAAAATCATAAAAAAGACGGAGATGGAACCACGGTAAAGGTTACATTTGCCGACGTCTACAACCGAAACACAATCGTTCGGACCTTCCGTAATTTCGCTAAAACACGCGAAATTAAATAAGATCTTGAGATAAGACCGGTGCGATAGCTTGAACTGTATCAGAAAGCAGACCGATAACTTTAGCTAATTCTCTAAGTGATACTTGCTTTGAATGGATTAGCTGTTTGCAAAGCGACTTAACGTTATTGATTTTGTACTCAGGCCGAAAAGAGGATCATTTTCGCAGAGTCAAGATTAAATCCCAAATAATCAATACTTTTAGTTGGTTCTAATATAGATTTACGAAAGTTTATAACAAAACTACGTGAATGTAAAATAAAAATTACTGTGTTGCGGTCTTGAATAAGTCCTTTTATGGTCTGGTTAAATATTATTACATAGTCCAAATAAATAACAAGACGAATTCCAAGCGTTCGCACTAATGTAACGAACGATTTGAGTAGCTTAGTAAAACCCCACAGTGCGGGTGCAAGTCGGAAAGGCAGACAGATAAATTTATAAAATTCAAATGAAAATTCAAATAAAATTTCAGCAAATTCAAATGCCAAATATCTTGTGTCGTCGATATTCAATGACACAGTCAAATAAGCATCTTTGAAATTTATCTTAACCATAAATCATCTTTTTGAATAATATATTTCGCATCTGACATAGTCTCCATTTTAAAATGTTCATATTGAATGTTTTCATTTAGCTTTTTAAGATTCAAAACAGGGCAAACTTCGCCGTCTTTTTTAGGACGAGTAAAAAGGTGACTAACAAATTGATCTGGGCTCGGTTCTGCCAAAACTACAGCCGTCTTCTTTAGTGCTGGGTATTTCACTTTCAAGGGCCTCTGTTTCGTTCTCTGAGAAAGCAGGTTGTTTACAAGTCAATCACGGCACGGTGCTAGTTTTGTAACAAAATCGATAGACCTTTACTGTGCTTAAAATCCAGTCATTGCTAGTGATAGTTTCGCCAATTTTTACGAAAATGCTTTAATCTTCCATCTATGTTTGCGGTGTCAACAAAAACAGTTTCAAACTCAGTGTCCTGCACTGCTGCTAGCCAAGCAAAAAAATGTCTTTGAGAATATCTAGCTATAAAGATATATTATCGGGCCATATTGACTTGTATAGCTAGCTATCCGTACCACTTTTATTGAGTTAGCTAGCTATATCGAGTATGGTAGCTAGCGACTAGATATCGTACCCAATATATCGTTTTTTTTTATCCGCTCTTTATAAAACCACTGAAGGATCGTAGAACAAATATTTTTTGTCTAGGGTATTAGCTGCGGACAAATCGCAGAAATAAACAAGCTAGATTGCAGATTCAAAGAAAATTGATTCAAATATTGAGTAAACAATCAGAAAATGATAATAACATTCCGACAGTGAAACTAATTCTATGTTAGAGAATAGTTCGATGCTTTTGAAAATAAGGTGTGGAGATTAATAACAATAATAATACAATATTGTTATTAAATCTAAAAGTAAGCAACATTGAATTAGATTTACAGTCTTCGAAAGAGGGAAGTAGAATAGACGAACAAAGAGGAATTTAATTCTCTATCAAACTGTATATTTGGTATCGAAATTAGTTAAGATCACCATAAAATGCTGGTTTCATTGAGACACAGAGAAGAAAACATGAAGCGAAAAGGTGGGTCGCAAAACCACCTACTACACAAATAAGTCAATCCGGCACTTTATATAAGCAGAAGTGTGATCATATAATTACTTGGAAACTTCCAACTGCTTCACACACTCATAGAGAATTGAATCGAACGTTCTTTTCTTTTTAACTGAAAAGATTCGAGTGCAGAGAGCATTTTGCGCTATGGACTTCATATCATCTTTCTTTTTTTCAACAAAAGTTGTATAATGCATCTGCTGGATTACAATCTGATAGTTTTGTAACATCCAGCATACCACGTGTATTACGATCATGATTACATTAGGAACTGTTCGGTATGCTGTCGTCTGCACATTCTAATTTCTTAAAATATGATAACATATCTTGATAACTCCAACCAAAAAATTATACGTCCATAGCCATGTTTATCACCGCGCGTGTATAGCATATACTTGATACTACTGCTACCACCTAATACTTTACCGCGTGGCCATCTACTTTGACTATTATCATCAATTTTTGTTGTATGGCTTTATATTGCCAATCAAAATCTGTTCGTTGACAATTACTGCTAAAATAAACGCTCGAACAGAAATGACGCACACATCTAAATATGTTTACACATCCTATCCCAATGGCATATGTATTTCGTCTCTTGTATCAACTCCGCCAGCTTC
The DNA here is from genome assembly GCA_905250885.1 of Didymodactylos carnosus. Taxonomy (NCBI): domain Eukaryota; kingdom Metazoa; phylum Rotifera; class Eurotatoria; order Philodinida; family Philodinidae; genus Didymodactylos; species Didymodactylos carnosus. The sequence continues at coordinate 4,226 of CAJNOQ010007464.1, forward strand.
CATTAATAACACTTGCTTAGAATTATCTTCACTTAAACGATCAGCTAAAACACAGTCGGCACTTCCACTGCTTACTATTATATAATCAAATTCAATGTTATCTTCTTGTGTTAGTGAGAAATCATTATTTCATCTTGTAATAGGGGATTAGATGCTTCAGATCCATCTGTGCTATCATCCATGTTTGTAGAAATTACTTCTTGATGAATGAAATAATGCTAATTGACAGTTTAAACACTAATATAGAGAACAGAAAACAATTATGGTCAGTAAAAAAAAAGAAGAATGGCCTCTGTCATTTTTTGAATAGCTTTGGATAGAGAACTGTGGTTTTCGCCATTCGAAAGAGGATACTTTGGAGCATCTTTTCATAAGGGAAATATTTTTGAGAAAGTGAGTTTTCCATGGCTTTTGACAGTCTCAAACACGCATGGAAACATAGGTTGTAGACTAAGCTGAGTCTTGAGGCAATATTTATTTTTCGAAAAAACTTCAAAAACCTAGCGAAAACCTGTGCGAGACGAAATAACCCATTTTTGGCTATTTTCACCGAAAATTAGAAAATTCATAACTCAGTAAAAAACGATCGAAACTACTTCAGACTATCAAAATATACTTCTGGAGCTCAACCACAGTTTCAAAAATCAGTAGAAAGTTCTTTGATTTTTGAGAGGTTTTCTAGAAACTTTTGGGAGAGGCGAGTGTTTCGGGTCTATTGCTCGAATGTAATTTGCACGCCATGTAAATTGCTCACTATGAAAATTGTTCGAATGCTTTCCACGGATAGCATAAGTAAGGTTTAAAATGAGGAGCAGGTTGAATTCTAAAAGTCCAGGAATGGATACGAGATGATTTTCTTTCTAACATCTTAGATTTGATCCTGAAGTAGTTAATTATTATTTTATAAATATTATTATGCATTATATTGTAACTACTTGATTAGTTTCTATGTACAGATACACACATGCATATTATATATATTAAAAGTGATCAATCATGAAAATTGATTGAAGAAGATTGACTCGAATCGATCCCTTTTGAAAAAACCAATTTGATTGATCCAAAAAAAAGGATCATCATTACTAATATCAATAGAGCAACTTGTGACAGTGTTTGATCCTTTTCAAAAGGAAGCATCTTAATTGATCAAAATCAAAGGAATTTTTGATTGGGTGGTCAAGCATCAGGTATCATTCTCTTCTTGAAAATGATTAAAAAAGGTCGAGCAATTTACATAGCGAGCAATTTTCGTTCTCCTGAGTGTTTCTTACTAGTTTCAAGCAGCGCACTAACAGTTTTCAAATGGTCCGACTACGATAAAAAACGTTAATCCGATTCCGCAGCTTATCCAGGGACATCAGTCTCAACTTATTCGAAGAGAGGAAAAAGTCATTGCTTTTAATTACGATGGAAGGAAAACATGACGAATCACTAAATTACTATGAAAAAGTACTTAAAATAATACAGCTTAATTCTTTTCAATGAGATCATCCTTCTCCCGTTATGGCATGCGATAGTATAGGAACTTTTCCACTAAGGTAAGGCAAATATGAACAAGCATTAAGCTCTTTTAAATAGTCACTTCAAATGGAAAACAGTTATAATTCATGTATTAGTATAATACGAAAATTGAGGAACTGTGCATTATCTCGAAGAGCAGGAAAAGGAAGCATTGAAGAATTTCGATCGATTAACAGGTGAGCCAGAAATAATGTTTCTCTCCGTGAAACTTTTTGTGGAAATTTTTGTCTTTGTTTAATACGACTGTACGACTGTTTTTATCTGCTTCTGCACGGTCCACTAACCATGTGCGATCGTTCTGAGAATTGTAAATACATCTTTCTATCCGAAAAAAGAATTTTCATTCGATGCTCTTTTCGAAAATTTGTTCGGGTCAGGGTAGCTATAACTACTTGTGATGATCATACATACACATTGATCGATATCTATAATGCGTTACTGTTTACATAGAGACAAAGAAAAGACGCAAAAATAGTGATATTATTTGAGATTTTAATTTTTATGCTTTCGATTTTTCAAAGTTTTTCAATATTGAGAGTACTTGAATGTGTTGTCTTATTTAGAGTAGGTTGGGGTAATTCGGCACAGCCTCTCGAATTTTCACAGTATTTTGAGCATACCTGAAGCATTTTTACTCGGGAAAAAACGACATTTCGCAGGTGGAACATTTCTCTATCTACTGATGTAAAAATCTTGTTAAAGTTCAATAAGATTAGTTAGTACTCATCAATTTTCAGAGAGCTCCTATCAAACCCCATTTGGGTAATTCGGGACAGTCAGTGTGTCTCGCTGAGGTAATTCGGGACAGTCCAGCAAAAATGGCTGAAAGAAAGTAAAACAACTTTTTTTCAACGACAAAGTTTTACCTTTCTAATTAAAAACTACACCATCTTGTAGAGAATTTTGAGTTCTATCTACCTTGTAAATTGCTAATCCTTTGGACATATCCTTGATTAATCAATTAGAAATTACCAAAATGAACGAACATATTCGTTTTTTTTATTTTTCTTTGGGGTAATTATGGACAATCAGCTATTTTGCATGGGGTAATTCGGGACAGTCCGTGCAAATCGCACGGAAAAGACAGAAAACAACTTCTACTGTCTTTTAGAAATCGATTTTGATAGCCTGCTAAACGGCACAATTGTTCAGAACCATGAGCTCTATCATATATGTAAAAACCGGATAGAAAAAGTGTATCTTCATCGTTTCCTAGGAGAATATGAAAACTGTTGTTTTTGAACGGTCTTTCGTTCATTAAAATTAAAAGAAAAATTAAATTAGAACCTTAATTTAAATTTAAATTTTTTTTTTTTTCTTTATCATAAAGAATGATACCGTCAGTATTTTGTCAATATCTCGACGAGTTTTCATCGTAGAGACTTGAGCTTAGTCTTAAATGATTCTTCATTAAATTCTCTACAAAACTATAAGAAAAGAGCACGCACAATAAGAAACTGTGAATTTATAGGCTGTCAACACTGCTATGTTTCAAACGGAAGCACTTTCCGACGCACGTTTAGTGATATTATATGAAAGAATAGTGATATTATTTGAGATTTTAATTTTTATGTTTTCGATTTTCCAAAATTTTTCAGTATTGAGCACTTAAAAGTGTTGTCTTATTTACTTATAATTTTGATTTGCTGCTAGAAAATAGAAACCACTTTACAGATGACTTTTATTTGCTTTTCATTATGAAAAGTTTCTTTTCCTAGAAGAGCAAATCGAAATTATAAGTAAATAGACAACACCTTTTAGTACTCAATACTGAAATGTTCTGAAAAAACGAAAACTTAAAAGCTCAAATAGGATCACTATTTTTGCATCTTTTCGTTTTATGTAAACAGCAACTCATTATAGATATATGTCGATCAATGTGTATGTATGATCGTCATTAAAAACAGAAAACGAAAAGTTCGTCTTGAAAAGATATGATCTAACGGCCATTGAGAAAAAGTCCTTCCTTTCATGCATTCTTGGACGTTCGGTCAAACTTATAAGCGGCAGCTTCATTAAAAGTGAGACATAGCTAAAAGAACGTCTAAACACAAGATAAGTTTACGATAGTTTATTCAGTAAGAATTATGCTAGTGCAATAAGAAGACATTCAAGACAATTTATCGTTATTACACATTGTATAATTTGGGTAAGTTAAGGGAGTATTAAGGGTCCCTTCTTTTTTCTTATTACAGTATTAAAACAGGATGTGGAATTGACTTGAAATTTTTAGTACAGGTAGATGCTGAAAAAGATGTATTTTTTTACTCAGACATTTCTGAGAATTTTAGAAAAGCTTTGAGCATTTAAGAAAAAGCTTTTTGAAATATTTTCATATATGGCATTCATCACTTTACAGATGAGAAGTTTGCGTAAAAAGCAATTCAAGGAATTTTTTCTTAATTGTGAATTAATCCTTCTAGGACTTTTTTGAAAATATATCGCTTTTCCTCTTGGTTTTTCGGCTATACATTTTGATAAAAAACAGTTTTGTAAAATCTCGGTTGTAAGTTGAATAACTCGAGAACAAAAGCAGCTGGAGACTTGCGGTTTTCAGCATTCGAAAGAGAGTCATATTTTTTATATGGAAATGTCAAATCTGATTGGTCAAAATTGACCAGTCAGGCGAATCCTTGAGGAACATTTTAACAACAATATTTGGAAGGCATTTACCATTGGATTTAGGGTTTTGACATGACCATTCGATAGAGAAAATTGTTCTCTTTCGATTTGCGTAAGACCGAGTCCGCTAGCGTGTTTTGTTCAGGAGTTATAAGCATTTTCCCGACAGTCCCAAACGGCATTTTCAGTGATTTTCGGGTTTTTTCTTCGGGATCCTTCATCGAAGTCAAATCGCCGAACAAAGTGTATATTCAGAATCAGCACTCAAAACTGCGTCAAGTGACATGTCTTTAACCTTCATTTGATGACTTTCATTTTTTCACCACGTACATGCCATGTATCGAATGGTCATGTCAAAACCCTAAATCCAATGGTAAATGCCTTCCAAATATTGTTGTTAAAATGTTCCTCAAGGATTCGCCTGACTGGTCAATTTTGACCAGTCAGATTTGACATTTCCATATAAAAAATATGACTCTCTTTCGAATGCTGAAAACCGCAAGTCTCCAGCTGCTTTTGTTCTGGAGTTATTCAACTTACAACCGACTGCACTGTTCATTGAAATGAATAGTAGAACGATGTATGTTTCGAGCAAAAAGTGATTAGACACTTGGGAATCTTGTAAAAGATTTAAGCGTATTACCAGTGTGATAGTGTGGAAAGGTTTTTATTTTCATTTTTGTGACTGTTTTTTGTCATCAAACTAATCGATCTCCATCAGCAAGAAATTTTCATGGAACCCTGCTTTTCTCCTTAGTCTGAACCTCTTGGAAGCATAGATATACATAGACAACGCGAAGAAGTGGACGGACCTATGTCTGCTGTAATGATAGTTGCTAACGTTACTAAACGGTGTTTGTAGAAGAGAAAAAACAACCGCATAGAGAATGCTTTTTTTATAGATTTTTCGAGTATCTATTTGATCTATTTCTTTGTCTTTTATCACACTAGTAATGTCTTGGATATATATATACGTATAATACCATCAGAACACCAATAACAAGCGTATAGAGGAAAGATATGGAGATATTTTTCTTTCAGATGTATATAAGCTGAAAAAGAAATAAATAGAGAAACATATGTGTACAACGATTATTTTTGAATACAGCTTGCACTTCACCGTTTCCTCCAACGAATAAGGTAAGGCAGTACGCAGTAAAGTAATGCAAATATAACTAACGATAAGATACCACCTCTTTTCGCTGAAATGCACACTAACAGAGTTTCTTTTTTGAAAAAGATTTTTGAATTAGCAATAGGCGTGTTCCATGAGAAAACTATCTTAAGAAAGGCTGAACATACTGAGCTGTTCTCTGGTTCTTAAGGATTTCTAGACACGCTCTTTCTGTCTCTAGAAAGTTTTCTCGAAAAGCTTCGGAAGTACGCTTTCTAGAAAACCGTAGTTTTTCGGCTATAGATGTCGAAAAAAAAGTTTTGTAAAATATTGCGCGTTATAAAAAAACCTTTTCAATATGATATTCGGATTCAGCATGGAAAGACGAACATTTAAAAAACATTCAAGTCTCTAACACAAAATCTAGACTTGTAAATTGGTTTTCAAATTTTAAAAAATGAAGTTTTTAAAATTTGAAATAACTCAAGATGGGTAGGTTATATAAAGCTGGTTTAAACGTCAATCGATAGAGAATTTAAAATTGAACAAACGGAGCGGTTTGACAATATTCACATACCAGGTGATCTTGATTTTCTAGGGGTTCTTCAGAAAACCCTTTCTCTAATTTAGCTTATATTCCAATTTTTTTGAGTCTTAAACTTTATTATTCTGAACATACTTCAGTCCATTTTGCGCGTATGCTATAAAGCCATGATAATATTTCTCTTTTTACTCACACAGACGATGTCTATGGGATGCCTAGACGATTTCGACAGACGTACAGACGCAGATGCTCGTCAAACATGGAAGAGAGAAGGGACAATGCAGTTCACGCAACTGCCGTCTGGCATTATCACATTCTTTTCTATTATATATTAGTGCAAAGTTTGCATTGCAAACGTTTATTCTTCTTATCGATATATCATTCATTTCTAAGTTGTATCATATTACCCGAACAAAAAAAATAAAGTTGGTTTTGAGTTTCTAAAGTGTTTTTTCGTACCCAGCACACGCAATAGCTCAGAAGATTTTCTATTGTTGGTGACGAGTACTTCGAAAAGTTCAAGAAAAATTTTGAAGCAAAATGACACAAAAACATTTCCATGGGAAAATGATATTATTATCGTTTTCAAAAAGCAATGTCCCTGATTAAATTTTGAATAACTCCCCCACAGAAAGAGATATCGATCTCTGGTTTTCGCAGATCGCTAGCCAACACTTTTTGCATATAGCCATGCAAAAACACTCTCAAAAAATAAATTTAAAGGCGGTTTTCCAAGAGGGTCTTTGGAAAACCAGCTCCATTCTCGGAAAACTAAGATACAATGTTAGTAATCTTTTTGCTTTATTTTAATTCAATTAAACTAATGGGTAGTCCACCTATAGGGATTTTTCCTAATAAAAAAAAGGAGGGGGGTTGGGGGTGAAAAGGAATTTATGAATACCATAGATAAATTACTCCAACCCCAACTCCAAACAAAAAAATTAAAAAACCCCTGTGGCGTCGTTCTTCGAGATTGGATTTCCCCCCTTAAAATAAATCTATCACCCTTAAATACTTTAAGGGGGGAAATTCAATCTCGGAGAAGGAGCCACCGGTTTTTTATCAAGAACGTGTAAGTATATTTATAAACAGGGAGGATTGAAACAAAGATATGTAAATTCTTGTCATTGATAAAAAAGGTTTTCCAAAATCTTTTTCCTTGCAGTCTATTACATATCACCTTTAAGGAATCCGGGCTTTCCCTGGCAAACTCTTCGTGAAAGTATTCCCTAATCCCAAGGAGGGGGCGACCATTTGTAATAAACAGGGTGGTGTGAGCACTTACTCCCCAACTGGGACAAACCCTCTAGAAGGATTTCTAAGGAATATATGATAAGGAAGAATTCATGAGCAAAGTTCTCTTGCCTCGCTCTCATAAGTCCTTGGACTTAAGCTTCGACCACCTATGAGAGAATTAGTGAAAGGCTCTTAAACCTTGAGTGTTCCAATAACTGGGTAGGTTCAACGCTTTCGATCGCCCGGACACTCCTTTTAGGGAAATGTCCCATATCACCCAAGGTCAGACGAAAGGAAACGACATTATAAACACCTTATCGCTCCGCCACCAAATCAAAGGTAAAATTCAAGGAAAGCATAAATCCACGGTTACAAGAAAGGCTTCTTTTAAAAGATATATGGAATAAGGCCCCGATAGGATCTCAAGCTACCCTATCTACGAGAGATCCCGGACAGTGGATTCCTAGTCAAATGATCCGAGTAGTCCTGTCGATTTTAACCTATATACTATACGATTTGGTAACTTTCTGAATGCTTGAAGGGATCTTTTTAGTATAGGAGAAAAGGGATTATCTATACCTCAAATGCGGAGGTCCCTAGCCCTTTTCAAGGATATTTGGTTCTCACTCTTCGAGGTAATTTACGTGACCCTAAGGTTTTTTCCTTAGACACACTTCCAATATACCCCCTCTTCTTCATTTTTTAAGTTAAGTGGGGTGATATTGGCCTCTTACTACGCAAAAGCGCAGATAGTCCAGACATTACTCTACTAAATTATGCAGGTCCCGGCTCTCCAGCTATCGTCGTTCGGACAGGGCCGGCTTTCCCCGGGCACGTGTCTATCTCCAAGCAGACATCTCTGGGAATCTCGAAATGCCATGGAACATAGGTAATCGACTACGCTGAGCATAGTGGCAACATTTGTTTTTGTGTAGAAATGAATATAACTTCGCCAGAGGCATTTTTGTGAAAAACCGGTTTTCCGCCTGTTAT
>CAJNOQ010007465.1:0-12253 GCA_905250885.1 Didymodactylos carnosus
AAACTGCATACAATTTATTTAAAAATAAATTATGTCATAACTTTTAATTTGTCCCACAAAAATTATTTTTTGCAGAATTTTTAATTAATTTTTGAATTCAGAACCATTTTTAAGTATAAAATTTTAAAAAAAACCAGTAACGGTCAAAATGACCGCTTTGGTCGTTCTAGGTCATGAAAATTTCCAGGCGTTCTAATGTTAAAGTATTAGAGAACGGAGGGGAGGGAGAGCAGTTAATATGAGTGTATCATGAGACATTTTGTCACTATTTGGGATGACGAAAACCGACTGTACATGTAGTATATTATATATTATAGAAAAGATAACGGGAATTCGCAAACCGACCTGACCTAACCTCACCGATGTCACCTATCCTACGAGGCAAGACATATCAGGAGCTACATACAGGCAGTCATAAAGATCAATCATCAAGATAGGGATGAAAATCAAGTACACCTATCTTATTACGCTCTGATGAATGAAACTCAAGAAGAAAAATTTTCAAGAAAAGAACTGCTCAGAATGAGTTCGTCACGGTTGCGAATATGCCACAATCTCCGCAGTTATGTTCAGATTTATTTTTGTACAATCTCTTACTTTAAATATTGCGTTTCGCTAGAACGAGTATCTCGTTAAAACAAATCGTACACTATCAGAGAACAAGAAAAGGAGAGTATATCTTCAAAAACAGAAGAATCGAAATAATATGATTGGCTCATTTAGTCAATATATCGTCCAGAAGTGCAGAATCTACTTCTGACGAGGGAACCGCCCCAGGTGCCCAACTCCGATTTCCTTCATTCATACCTCGTTTTATAGAGCACATCGAGCTGGCAAAAAGCCTAAAAGGATTTTAGCCCATGGCTCTTGAAGTCTCGGTTTTCCGCAAAACCAGTTTTTGAGAAATTCTAAAAAATAATCAAAACCTTTCAGAATGAGGCATAATTATAGCCCGCACATTTCTGATTAAAATGAGACGTCTCCCAGCTCTACACGACCTTTCTTTGCAAAGTTATAGAATTTACAAGAAAGGTCCTAAATTAATTTCTTCTTATTTCTACAGCTGACAATGAACATTTAGGGCTTTTCTTGTAAATTCTAAAACTTTGTAAAGAAAGGTCGTGTAGAGCTGGGAGACGTCTCATTTTAATCAGAAAGGTGCAGGCTATAATTATGCCTCATTATGAAAGGTTTTGATTATTTTTTAGAATTTTTCAAAAACTGGTTTTGCAGAAAACCGAGACTTCAAGAGCCATGGGCAAAAATCCTTTTAGGCTTTTTACCAGCTCGATGTGCTCTATAAAACGAGGTATGAATGAAGGAAATCGGAGTTGGGCATCTGGGGCGGTTCCCTCGTGAGTTTGAAAATTTTCCACGAACAGTAAAAATTTTAGAAAATTTCCACATTTTAAATTTAGAAAAGGCGTTTGTCGGTTTATTTCTTATTATTCGGAAATTTCTTAAATCTTCCATTTTCAAAAATTTCCATAGCTTTCAATACTTTTCTACGTGTGCACACAGGGAGATTCTGCACCTCTGATGTCGTCTCTGAAATGATCTTGATTTAAGGCTTAGTATCTGATGTAATTCTGCTCGAATATCTTTTCTAATGTTATTTCGATTCAGAATTGTATTAAATAATATAGAAAAATAACTTTCTCTTGTATCAATGATCACATTTTTTATTGTTTTTAGGACTCCATATAAAGATCGTGCAAAATATTTGTCAACAACTGGTTTCTTTCCAGAAACATTAGAAGTATATTAATTTTTTATACTCTGTTTGTATATCCTCTCTCATTTTTCAAATACAATCTTCATTTAGATTCATTGGCTATCTGTTATTAATTCAATGGTATTAGTATTTTTATTAATCGGTTTTGTCATCATTATACTGGTAGGTCACAGTTTATTGTGCCTATTTCTATGATAAAATGTATGATATTTGAACATTGTTATGAATATAAATTAATCAAAGATAAATGAATCTAATTTGTAAACTTAATAATTTTTAATTGTTATGAATTTTAGTCTCGCATATTGAAACATGATTTTAATCATATGAATGATGATGAAGGAGACGAAAATCCAGAAGAAGAAAATGGATGGAAAATTATTCATACCGATGTATTTCGATTTCCAAATCACCGAGCATTATTCTGTTCCATATTGGGTATGTCGGATTTTTTTTGTTGTATTGATTCTATAGAACAGTTGAATACTGTAAGAGTAGGTTACCCCGAATACTAATTAATATTTGAATAGTGAGTGAAACACTGTTCATAAAAGAAATTGTGATATTGAATGTATTTTTAATTGTTTAGTTAAAAAAATGACATAAATTAATCTCTCTTATTGAAATGATGCTTATTCTACTGTACAAATTTATCATCAATTCATAATTTTTCATAGTTATTATTAACAAAACTTAGCATTAGTAGTACTAAATCAGTTTGTGCTTTCTCTATGAGTAAATAATAGAAATGCATCGTTTCTTTTTTGTATTTTTCAAAAATTCATAATAAATAGTTTGTATTTTCGTAAAAACGGGTTGCACCAGTTTTTTAAAACGTCAGTTTTGTACAGAAAACATTTCTCTACAAGATAGTATGCAGAAGGTATTTCCTTTTAGAAAGCGTTTTCCTCAAACCTACGGTTGGTTATAACCGATACGCATCCCTATCAAAAACTGTTTTTAAAGAAACCAGAATACTTTAAAATTAACTACTGTATACCACCTTGTAGAGAAATGTTTTCTCTACAAAACCGTCCTTTTAAAAAAGAATTACAACTCGTTTTTACGAAAAAGTATAAACCATTTATTTATTTATTTATTTATTAGGCGTTGGTAGTCAATTTTTATCAATATTTACTGGTATATTAATATTTGCTGTATGTGGAATGTTTACTGTTCATCGTCATGGATCACTTATGGCATCAGGAGTTATTTTGTATGCCTTTACATCGTGTGTAGCAGGTTATATGTCTGGAAGAATGTATCGACAATTACAAGGTGAACATTGGGTATGGAATATTATATTGACGGCCAGTTTATTTACAGGTTAATCTAGATATATGATTGAAGAATTAATATAAGAATAAAATTAATTGATATTTATCATTTTTTAGTTCCATTTTTTTTAATATGGTTTATAATAAATTCATTTGCATGGGCCTATGGCACTACACAAGCTCTACCGTATACAACTGTACTTATTTTAGCATTTATGTGGCTATTTGGTATATAAATCAATTTTTTATTGAATATTATATCATTAATTTTTATCTTTTTTTTTTAGTTGGTTTTCCGTTGACTGTCCTTGGTGGAATATTTGGTAAAAATTGGGCTGCAAATTTTGATGCTCCATGTCGTACAAAAAATATTGCACGTGAAATACCTCAGGTAGCTTGGTATCGTTCATCACTTGTTCGAATGTTAGTCGGTGGTTTTCTACCATTTTCGGCCATATCCGTTGAATTATATTACATTTTTTCAACATTTTGGGGACGTGAACAATACACACTCTATGGAATATTAATGATTGTCTTTATTATCTTATTATCAGTTACAGCATGTATTTCAATAGCTCTCACCTATTTTCAATTAGCAGCAGAAGATTATAGATGGTGGTGGAGATCAATTATTACATCAGGGTATGTTAATTAATGAATAGAATAAGTTAAAATAGAATTTTACACTTATGTTCACTAATTTTGATATTTTCTGCTGTTGTTTTTTGTTTTATTTTTATTTAGATCAACTGGTGCATTTGTATTTTTTTATGCCGTCTTCTTCTATTTTAATCGTAGTAAAATGAATGGTACATTACAAACGATGCAATTTTTTGGTTATACTCTAATTGCATGTTACGTATTCTTCTTAATGTTAGGAACAGTTGGCTTCTTTGCTTCATTAAGATTTATTCGTTATATTTATGTTAATATTAAAATGGATTAACACATCATTGAACTGAATATATCGTGCAAACATACACATACATCTTTAGATAACACAGAACAATAATGGAATCTCTCACATTTCTCTTACAATTTTATTATTATTTTATTTTTGTTTCAATTTTTTCTTTTTTTTGAACAGTGATATTTTTCATATATTGTGAATTGTTCGTCTAGTATGTCAGCATGTTTTCGACTATTTTAATTTGTTCAAATATTGTTCAACTTTTATCTCTTAATATCAACAAAATTTTTGAGAATTAATGGAGTGTATTTTTCTTTACAATTGTTGAGGTCTTTAGGAATTAACGTTAAAAGTTTAAGTGAAAGAAGTATAATCCATAAAACTAACTCTTTGGTTTGAATCAATTCTAATTTTGATAGATTTTTATTAAATTATGGAGTTAGTCTGGAAATAATATATTTTAGATATATTTTCTGTCTAAATCGTCTATAATAGATGGTAAACAGAAATGTCTATCCTAATAACGACGTACATGAACAACTTCTTACTATTATCAGTGGTGTACTGTTGTTTTTTTTGTTTTACTCTCTTTTGTTTACTATCTAATAAAAAAAAAAGAAAGAAGAAGCAAATTGTCGAATCGACATTCCGTGTGCAAAACACGTCTATTGTTCTGCTTTATGTGATATGTACAGACACGTTTACCAACTAAAGTATAAAAAATTGACTTGTTCATTCAACATTTTGTGTTGTTTGTTTATTTCTTTAATGAGTTATTTATTCAAATATAAACTAATAAAATTTTCTTCTTATTTTATCAATTTTTTTTCTTCTTTTTCTTTTGGTTTTCTTTTTCGTGTTTGTTTAGTTTGTATCAATAAAATTGAATTATACAATAGAAAAGCATTTATCAAGCACCTTGTTCAGAGATTAAAAATGAATTTTTAATTTTTGAATCGAAGAAAAAATTGTCTTGTTTTGTTTTCTTTTTGTCTAAAAAAGCCAAACTTCTTTCTTAAACTCATAACTATTTCTAAAACATGAGTCATAATAAAATTTATCAAAAGTTGATGGGAAAATCAATACAATGAGAAAATAATGAAGCGTTTTTTTCATCTTTTTTGTAGTCAAATGTGAAATATTTAAAAAGTCGTTTTTTGGAGTGGCATGTGGATCCATTGTCTTTGAATCTATTGTGCAATTACACAATCGAAATATTTTTATGCTGAATTAGGCATACAACAGTAGACAATGTTTTTTTTTTAAATTTTGATATTGTCTTGAATTCATTTCAATCATGCGGTCATTTTTTTATACTCACCATTTCTCATAAAAATTTAAGGAAAAAAGTTATTTTAAAATAAGTTCAGAAAGTTTTTCAAAAAATAAAAGTTGTCTGTCCAAAGTAACTTTTTTTTCCTTAGATTTCCATGAAAAGTGTTGAATTCAAAAAATGTACAGCGTACAAAATTGATCTTACATTTCTATAGAGAATTAAAATCGAAAAATTTTATTTATTTTTAATTTTTTCATAAATATTTTTTGTGTTCGAATTTTGTAGATTAATCGTAACGCTCAAGGTTCGGGTATACGTTTTAGTTTAAGCTTTAATCTTAGGATAATATAAATTCCCATTGTATCATTCTGAACAAAATACAAAATCAATCCTTGGACGAAGCAAGGATCAAATACAGGAAGTGCAAAAATCAACTTCATTGTTCTTTCCTATATTCTGCACAATGATTGAAGTTGTATACGTTTTAAAATTGAACTGGTAATGATCATATTTGCACATTCATAAAAACTAAAATAAACTGTGTGTCTATATCTGTGCTAAACAGAGATGGGCAAGTCCGAGTCACGACTCGAGTTGACTCGAGTCGCATTCGTCTTTGACTCGAACTCGGACTAGGACTCGAGGTGAAAGACTCGATAAACTTGATAAACTGACTCGAGTCACTTACGAGTCAGCCATGTACAACTTGGAATTGTTATGACGGTGTTTATTATATTTGTTATGTACCAGAAGAGAGAGAGATTTGAGAATATTTTAAGTAGAACATCGCGTCACAGGAGAGGATTGAAGAACTGTTCTTGGAAAAATGAATCAGGAGGAAGTTTTCCTGTAGAAAATGACTCGAGGTGACTCGAGTCAATTTTTGAAGCGACTCGGACCCCGACTCGAAGGCTACTGACTCGGACTCGAAAAAGTGGTAACTCGCCCATCGAAAGTTGAATGGGACTCGAAAGTTGAAAAAACTTAATTTTCTGATGACTCATCATCTGAAAACTGAATTTTTGATATATAAAAAGATATAAAAAGAAAAGGAAAGCAGCGCATCCTGTAGAGAATTGAATTGTGAATCTAACCATATGATTAGTATTCAACTTTGTTTACTTTTTTTTTACAAAAAAGCAAACAAGTTGAATGCAGAAATATCTGCTCACATAGAGCAGACATTTCTGAACAAAATCAAAACGACTACATTAAAATCGCCAATACTTTGAGTAATAAAGCGTAGTCTTATTGGGTCAAATAACTGCCGTGAACAATACCACATATTATGACGGATCTCTTGTCACGAGCTGAGCACCTTTTTACTTGTACTAGTTTCGCATCAACTTTTACTTGTACTAGTCGAACGGATGTAATTCTGAAACCATGTAAGTGGCACTTTATCGCTCAATCGATAAGATCCAGATAGATTCTCTAGTTTAAACTGAACTATTTTCGAACTGAAAAATGACACGATCAAAAAAGGAAGTACAGAGAAAAAGCTTACGTTTGCTAAAAATAAATAGGATGATCCAAAAGTTCTCGGAACTGTTAAAACATTACCAAGGAAAACAGATTCGATTTATCAATCTACTGTAAACGTTTGAGGTCATCAACACGATGTTGGATACGAATTTACATCCTCTAAATCCGCTTTTGAAACGCCTTTTTTATATTCATGACAAATATCGAATTCAGTACCTTGGTTATTGAGGCACTTCAAATTTTTTGTTAAATATTAAAACTTAGAAGTTTGAAAGTGGTGTATAGCCATTATATGATATAATCACTGACGATGAGATGTACATGTACGAATCGCATGACTGAATCAAAACCATGGTTAGCAGGAAAGCCCTCCAATTATCGTTAAAAGTCAAAAATACGAAAAAGCAAGAACGTTGATCATCTTATCTATGGCAACAGGCCCACTTATTCATCGAATACAATCTGAGGGTATCTGTTAATGCTATTGATTATTTTAATGAATGTTTAACACCACTAGTTAAAAAATTATCAAATAAAGCATCAACATGAGGAACGAATGTTATCAAATTTCATCATGACATTCACAACTACTTAGATCATACCAAAAGTAGTGAGCTACATACCTTATTTTGTATAGAAGGCTTGAGGAAATTTTCTTTCTATATAGTCTGATAGAGAAAAGAATGCTCTATTTTTCTATACTATTTGATCGTACTTCAGCGAATATTATAATAATATTACGTGACACTTTTGATAGATACCAGATAGAGAACTGCGGTTTTCACTGCTGGAAAGAGGAGATGAAGACGCATCGAATCATATGTTACAGGGTTTCCTAATTCATTTTTTGTAAGGTTTTCAATTGGTCTTTTCAAGAACAAACCTATGTGGTAAGTTGTTTACATTGAATTTTCAATTATTACGTATAGATTCAAATCACTAATCGAAGATCTACAAACTGCCAAAGGCTGAGATGAATAATATGTATTCTTGTCGAGGCTCTAATATGATTTTCTAGCAATTTCTGTGGAAAAAGCTCACTTTTGTGTTTTTTCCTTTTTTTTATTAAAAAAACATTTTTCCAACAGTTAGAAAATTGAATAAAAATACTTCAGAAAACAGTACTAGAAAAACCTATAATACATGATTCGATGCATCTTCATCTCCTCTTTCCAATAGTGAAAACCGAAGTTCTCTATCTTGGTTCTACCGAAAGTTATTCAAAAAATACTCACTAGTGTGAGTAAAATACTCACGTGTTACCGTGACACATTCAAAATAGGTCTTATCCAAATTTTACAATTATAATATTAGTTGAACTAAAATCAAATAGCATAGAAAAATAGAGCATTCTTTTCTCTATCAGACTATATAGAAAGAAAATTTCCTCAAGCCTTCTATACCAAAATAAGGTATCTGGCTCACTACTTTTGGTATGACCTAAGTATCTGTAAAAAACATTGTTATTAACTATCGTAATGAAGGAAAACAAGACATGTAACTCATCTGACGTATTCAACCTACCTTAGTCTTCCGACGTATGCCTTCTCAGTTACTCTAGAGATAGACTACATAAATACACAGATGTAAAAAGTTTAAGTAAGGTAATAACCAAGGTACTGAATTCGATACTTGTCATGAATATAAAAAAGGCGTTCCAAAAGCGGGTATAGAGGATGCAGATTTGTATCGAACATCGTGTTGATGACCTCAAACGTTTGCAGTAGGTTGATAAATCGAATCTGTTTTCCTTGGATAATGTTTTAACAGTTCAGAGAACTTTTGAATCATCCTATGTAGATGACGATTGTACAACAATAATAGACTCTTCGTAGTGTCGAGAGCCTGAACTGAAGTTCTAATCTACTCTTAAGAAAGTCCTCCTAAGCTATTTGCCATACGTTGCATTAAAGAATAAAAGATTGAACCGATTCATTTCTTTTCACTTAAAATGTGATTTATTTTGTATGCGCTTTTCTATCAGACGTTGTTTACACTCTAAAAAAATGTGACTTAGGATAAAATTAAGTCGCATTAACGTGTCGTATTTTCACAGAATAAGGCACATTAAAGTCGCATTTTTTTAGAGTAATAATAAGAAACAATAGCAATCTGGAACAAAGCCGAAGGTTAGGCTTCTGAACCTACATGTTGGGAAAATATTGCATAAGTCATATAGGTTAACCTAGGTTAGGTTACGAACAACATTAATGGGTTAGATTAGGCCTAGATTAGGAACATTTTTATAGGTTAGGTTATAGGTTGTCAAAAAATCGTAACCTGCAGGCTTTCAGACATTGGATGCTGTTTCATGAAAACATGCTGTAGAGAACTGGGAGACGTCTCATTTCGTTCAGAAATGTCTGCTGTATATAATGAAGTTATTTGCAACAAATCGATCGAATTCGAGGAAGTGGTTTTCTGTGATTCTGGTTGTTCACAGTCACTATTTTACTTAAAAAGCCAAACAAAATCTGCTAAAAGTTGAACAATTTATTTCTCCTGATCTATATCAGTCTTAAACGTGAAACTTTGAGCATAATTACTCTATGACTAGACGTATCACAGGTAAACATTTCATTGTTTTTTAATTGTTTTTATCTTGAAAAATGATCAACTTACATGCTAATTAATTTTGGCTATAATTAGAGTAATTTGCTTATAACTCGGGAAGGAAGCCATACGGGTTGATATCTTTCTGGACTTTTTCTAGTCACAGTAGACTCTATCTATCCCGTTAATATCAATCGAATCGGGATGGTACACTTGGTGACGTTTCCTTGTTAATTTGCTTTCGAGAAATGATATTATACTATTTTCTTTTTGATATACTAGAAGTTTTAAGAAACATAAGCATAATTTATAATTTACAAAAAATTCGCAAATATACAAGAAAATATTAAGCGCACAGCTTACACAGAATAATATAAAACTGTACCTGATAATAATGAAATAGATTAGGAACTTCCTCCATCAGAAGTATTGTTCCAAAATTGCGAGAAGCTCCAAGAGAAACAGCTAGCCTAATCAGAATAAGTAGTGTTTTAAGGACAGTTATACTGTTGACTTTGAAACGATAAAACCAAGATTTTTGAAAAATATTTCGTTTTTGGCAAAAGTATGTCGAGATTATTGAAAACAAGAATCGGAGGAAACAGATATTAATACTATTCGATTCTATTGCATTACTAGTTCAACTTGTTTCAGTTTTCACCTTAACAGATAAAAAGATTAATTTATTCCGGTAGCCAGGAAAACGGTATGACGCAGTTTAAGAACCTTGCCACTTCCGCCGCCAGCACCTCCACAGGAGCCACCACCACCACCACCTCCACAGGAGCCACCACCACCTCCACCACTTCCACAGGAGCCCCCACCACCTCCACCACTTCCACAGGAGCCCCCACCACCTCCACCACTTCCACCACAACTCGATCCTCCACTATTACCATTTGTTTCGTTATTGCGTGGTCAGTTTCTATTTTTTCATGCATATAAAACTATCTTTATACTATTATTCAAACACAGGTCTGTTTTCAAAGAGATTAGTATGGGTATGCCTAAACCAGAATAGACCCGAAAACATTTTGTGCATTTCTTAAATAGCTTAAGTAGTCGCTTTTTCTCCAACGTCAAGTTATTAGTTTCATCCTCATATGTGAACAGACTATTGCCGCCGTCTCCTCCACTGTTTCCGCCGCTACAACTCGATGCTGCTCCTCCAAAATCGCCTAAACCACCACTACATGACGATGCTCCTCCGACACCAGAATGATGAAATATTCCTCCACCAGTTCCAGGTGAACTATATCCTCCATATGGGACAAATCCAACTCCGCTGTACTGCGGTGTGACATGATTTGTATTTCTTGAGAATAATCCAGTAAAGAAGTTGCCGAGTTTTTCCCAAAATCCTTGTTTGTTTTGATTAGGATCTACACCGAAAGTATTTGGTGGTGGATAAAACAAGTTGGATTGTCGTCTGTAATGTGGTCGAGCATAATTGCGCATCGTAGAAAAACGATGTGAACGATGTGAAGATGGAAAAGCATGCCGATGATGACGATGTCTACTGTACATTAACCTAAACTCTTTCGATCAGTCTAAAAAAGTTATTTATCCTTGTAAGAAAGTTGAAGTATTTTATATATAGCTTATCATGACGGAAGAGGCAAAGGAAATAGATGGCACATCAATACAAATAAAACTTTAATATGAAAATGTTTTCACCTATTCGTCATATGCGTCATTAGTCAATTGGAAAAATCATAGTTATTATCGTTTAATTAAATTTACCCGAATGAGTCAGGTTAGTTGAGATTCAAGCGTAATAATGTCACGTATACAATTATTTAATGGAGAAAGAAATATTCTTTTTAATACATACAGATAGTAACACCTTATATCGCTCTTTTTTTCTCTTGTATTTCGTACAATCATATAATCAAAAGATAAAATGTCACATGACGTCAAAATCGCATAAATTTTGGTGATTACTTAGGGTTTTGATGACAATATTTTACAATGACGATAATATTCATTGTGTTGACTACTTGTATAATAAGTGAATAGATTTTTTTATGTAAGCAAGGCTTTATCAATGAAATAAAGGTAGTTAGAAAACAAAAAATCCTTTAAATAGAGGAAAGTGCTATATATGTCAAAGAAAAGGTTAGTGCGCGGTGCCGGCTGAAACCTTTTATTTCTATATTGGCATCTTTTTGCAAAAGGTTGCTTTTTATAATCGAGGAAACCCGATTTCAAAACTTTATGAATGTGCATTGGAAAAAAAATGTGTTTTAGAATGTGCATAGTTCAGATTTTATTGTGTTAGAGGATACATTTGAAATGTCGTGACAGAAACGTGCTATGCATGACGGCACTTTTAGAAGTATATATGTACGATGACACATGGGATATGCTCTGAAATGTATCGAATTAATGAGTGTCTTATAATAGCACACATTCAATAGTGTCTCTTCAGAAAACACATTTGTGCCTTTGATGGAATGTGGGCTGCTACATGATGCATTGGATATGTCATATTTCCTTTTCATTCATCTCTTCATGTGATAAGAGTATGCCTGCACAATACATTAAACGTTTTACTTACAAGACTGAAAATTATTACGATATAACACATTGAGGATCAGAGATGTCATAATACGGATACAGAATGTATTCACTCAATATAAACGTCTTACAGTAAGAATACGGGCAATACGTGCAAACTCGATACAGAGTGTGTAGTCTGTATCCGTATTCACTTTTATACTCGATACAGAGTTTGTACTCTGTATCCGTATTCACCTTTGTATCTATGTGTATTTATGAATTCTTGGGATTCTGGGATTTTAGTCTGTAGTCTGTATCCGTATTCACTCTGTATCCGTATTGACATATGTCTATGTATTTATGAATTCTTGGGATTCTGGGATTTTACTCTGTATCCGTATTCACTCTGTATCCGTATTGACATATGTCTATGTATTTATGAATTCTTGGGATTCTGGGATTTTACTCTGTATCCGTATTCACTCTGTATCCGTATTGACATATGTCTATGTATT